>JAXIUT010013983.1:0-11262 GCA_035586675.1 Eurytoma californica
ATTCTTTAGATATTTGAGTATATGCTCGCACCTTAGGTATCGGCGTGTACATCCATACCTTAGGTTTTTGAACATATGTTCATACCTCAGGTATTTGTGTGTACGAACCTTAGTGTGCAGTTGTTGTTTTGACTTTCTACGTACGTGATCAACTTCCTTAACCACGCGCGGGTCGATTTGTCGGGGGCGCGTTTCTTTTTTTTTATTCTCGCGGAGAAGGGAGCCGATCGTGCGCGAGACAGCCAGGGAGCGCTGTCGTAAACGGCGAAATTCGATTTACATAGTGACCTAGATGAGGAGAGAGCCGGGCGACGTAACCCCGCTATCTTCCTCGCCGGCTGGAAAACTGCCCCGGAGATTTATGAAAGCTTTTTGCGGCCGGCAGCAAGCTTCCAGTGCTCCGCTCTTTTTTTCGCCGCGAATATTTCGCGAGAAATATTATCGCCCACTCGACGCGACGCCTATGCAAATCGAAGTGCCTTCCACTCTCCTCGCTGGTTCCGATTAGCCGGGGCCCGTTTCTCTCCCGTTTCTTTGTATATTTTTTTTTGCCTTCCTCCTTTACCTCTCTCTCCGTATTTTTTTTTCGTACCTTTTGATTCCGGGCCGAAGAACTCGGCCTCGTGCAATTTTCAGTCGAGCAAACGTCGCCGGGATTTTTCGGAGAAAAGCCCGGCCGATGAATATTTCAGGTTTTCCGCTCCGGCGGACCTGAAAGCGGCGCGTCGATGGCTCCTTTTATCCGGCCGGACCGCGGATTTATCGCGCGCCGCCGGCTCGATAATTAACTAGGAAAACGAGGGGTGGGCGGGCTTAATTGATGGACGACGCGGGCTTCGCGGCTCGCGGCCCCTTTTAAACAGAGACGCTACGACAATGAGACGCGCGCGCTTTTGTGGCGATCTCCCGGGAGGTGCAGTCCGACTCGGCGTGGTCTGTTTGGACGGATGTTGTTTCTCAACGTTTTTGCGATGTCCAATCAGCGGCGCTCGCGGGAGATCGTAAAAGCTCCCAATGGTGGCCGAGGGGCAAAATTAATTTTCACTGTTCGAAAGACGTGCTCTTGTTGCGGAGTGTATATTTCAATGTCCCGTAGGTCTTGTTGGATGTTCCTACATAGCTCGGTTTACGAAATAAGACACTGTAAAATGTTTGAGATTTTTTTAAAGTACGTTTACAGGGATAATATTTCTTGGAGTGTACATTAGGATATATTTGAAGTAAATGATCTGTTTTTATCTGTAGATGCTAATCAAATAATTCTCATTTTATTTTTAACATGTCATATTAATAATATAAAATGATAAATAATATCCTCTAGCTGCATGATAAAGTATAACTAATTGGTACGTATATTTAATAATGAAGATATACTATTATACAATGGGGATTTTGTATGAAAAATTTCATTAGGTCCATTAGATAGAATATTAAAAAAAAATAGACACGTATTTTCATACGAATTTTCAAAATTCCATATTTTTGCTAATATTAATATACGTGCCGGTTATTTTTCATATTGTTCCAATTCCATATGCGAAGTCCCAATCACTTTAATATAAATAAATTTGTTACAAATTTTTGGAATTTTTAGAATAATTTGAGTTTTTTCATCTCGGATATAAATTAGATAACAAAATTATTAAAATAAAATATTAAAAAATAAGTTAATTTGTTGCTACCGGCTAAAGGAAAGTTTACAACAGTGATAAGAACAAGTTTCAAGATAACACCACCGAAGTTTTTTTCTTTATTTTACAAATTGATTATGAAATAGTTTTAAGAAGTTTTTCTACTATTTTTTATCAATATTTAATATTTATGCTCACTGCAATAAATCTAAAAGGTAGATGATTTAAAAAAAAGAAAAAAGAAAATAATTTAATTTCTATACATCACATTTGTAAAGCTTTACTAAATCTTCTTACTCAGTTCTACTTACTAGAAAATATTCTATTGCATCCTTACACACTCGACTCTTTATACACCCTTACGAATAATTCCGTGTATTCCATGGAAGTAAATAGCGCGAATGCCGAAAGGTTACCGACCCCTCGGGCAGGTGACTCCCCCGCCTTTTAATTAAACAGCTACATAAGACACCGCGCGGCAGATAGGAAGATCCGCGCCGGCGGTTTCCGGGCTCGCGCCTAAGCGTTTATAAGGTCAGCGCGGGGGTATATAACACCGGGGGGCACAGGCCGTGGGAGGCTTCGCGCTGCTCGCTGACTAATCCTCATTGAGCCGAGCTTTGCTCTCCTGGCGCGCCTCTCCCTTCGTAATCCCCGGGAGCCGGAGTCCCGAGAATCGCCCGGGCTGCTGGCTGCCTGCTCCTCGAAAGAAAAAAAAATCCACTTTTATGTCTTTCACGTGCCGACGGTTTTTAACCCCGAACGGAGGTGAATATTTTACGGGCGCAGCTCGGCCGCTTACTTGAGCGCCGGAGATGTGGGCCACGCGCGAGCCACTCCTGCAGCGCAAGCTCGGCTCCGGGCGATTCGCGATTCAAGTGCGAGCTGCACGAGGCGGCGTTTGAGGAAATTTTTCGAAATTTTCCACGGAGACGAGGATTCGGGGTTACCCTTCGTCCGCGGGGATTTCTTTTTCGGGAGGACGAGGTGTCGGCCGAGGATTCCTTTATTTCGGTTCGACTGAGGCTTTATAAGGTATTAAAGAAGTGGGGGCGGGGCAAAAAAGTTCATGCAATATTAAATGTGCGGGGTGTCTGGAGCAGCCGGGATTTGTTATTCTCGTAGCTTTTGCTAGAGAAAAAAAGTTTCTACATGCTGAATTATAAAGCGGAGGGAAAAAATCTTGGAGCTTTGGATTCTAACGGCGCTGGAGTAGTTCAACGTGAATAATTACGACCTTTTCATTCCAGCGCTTCTCTCGTCATGCATTACATTAAAAAGCATCCTCCATTAATTCCCAGCTTCGGTTCCTTTTATTCCACTGTGAGCGTTGTCGGACTATTCCTCGAAAACGTAATTTCGGTCAAAAGTCAGAGGACACTTGTAACGTACAAATACTTTCCGGGATATTTTATCTAATTTGCACTACTTAAGCGTTTTGCATTTCATTCACTGTACGTTTACTATGGATTTGTCAGCAAAGTATTCCGGATAACCCTGCATCAGATGTGATTTTTAAATTAAAACAGCAAAATTTATCACATATTGATTTTTGCATACCTTTTTAATAAATTTTCCCAACATTCTTTGAATATTCAAAAATATGAAATTCAAATTGAATTTTATATTTCAATTCGAATACTTAAAGGGGTATGAAAAAAATTAAATGTGACTTTGATTATTCAAATTGAAATAGTCGCAACATATTGGCATCGTTTTTTAAAGAGACGATAATTTGTAATGTAATTATTTTATTTAAATAAAGTAACTAACCCTTTTTCTAATTCATTAAGCACGATCTGATGTTTTGACTCTACCAAACTGTAACTCTAAGTTACCATTTGATTATTTTCAATTCAATTTTATTATGTAAAAAACAATATGACTTTTTATTTTATTTTATTTTAGAATCTAGTTGGGATTACGCCCTTTATATAAAAAATGTATTAATTAAGTGTTCCTAAACTGGCGCATGTTACAATTAGTTGTATTTCAATAACTTCATACATACAAAATTTTTGAAATTCAGAATATAATATTTACACGGAAATAAAATTTTGATTTTGCGCGTGATTCTTATAATCAATTTTTTATTTCTAGCGCAACTGATTAGTTGGCTAAATCGCGTTGTAGTTATCGCAATAAATTTTCTAATTACTCAAGCTAAAAATGTTGTTAGAACTCAATAACTAACTCATATTCGCTGCCCATATACATTTCTTTTTTTCCCTGTGTCTTGAACAGTACATTTCAACTTCTCCTCCATTTAAGTACAATTCCAACTTCTCTATGAGTCGCAGAGTGGAAGGTATTATTTTTTCTATTTTTTAAATTTATTTTACATTAAAAGATACTATTTTTGTTAGCTGACTTTTGATTTAAAGTCAAATTCACCCGTTACCTCACTTTCTTTATTTTCCAAACGACGAAAACAACGTCATCCGACAAACGGCCACCTCGCGGAAAAGGAATCGCGACAGACCCCGACAAATTCGCCGTCGCATCCACGAATAATCAACCGAGACGCATACCAGACGGGTAAGAATACGGGATTGGGTCGGGAAACCGACGGCGAGGGGGCCCCGCATTTCGCTGCCGCGCGCAATCGCCGCCGTCCGGGCGGATTGCATGCATACTGGATGGCATTCGATCGCGCGTCAAATTAGATGTCTACGTCGGCCGAGGCGCCGAGTCGCCGGCTAAGGTGCGCGCACCGCGGTTTCGGCTGTTTAGGTCCCACTGGTTTACGAGCGGCGCCCCGGCGGCCGATCGATCCCCGGACGTATCGGCCTAAAATTTACGGGCTCACAGGGCACGATCGATCCGACACCTCGCGCACGCATCGACGCCCGCTGCGATGACTGTTGGCGGTGGAGAGGTCGAATATTTTTTTTTGGTTGATGTTCGGGAGGGTTTCGACCTTGTTTAAGTTTCTTTTTTTGTTCATCGATTTTGGTAATTCTGGGAATGTGCATTTTTAGTTGTTTTAGATTAGTTTTGTTTTTTCATGAGCAGGTACTTCTTGTGTATACTTGACTAATGGTGTGTTGATGGAAGTTTCATTTTAATTTGTGCAAGCTCACATTGGGTGGAAACTGCAGTGGTGTATCTTGTAAATGTACTATTATTATAATTACAAATGAGAACAAAATATTTATCAGATTTATTTGAGAGGAAATTTCTCTTGCATTGAAATAAAAAAAATTGATTGAAATTAAGCTTCTTGCCATATTTGCTTGTTTCTACGTCCATGAATAAATAAATATAATGAAAACCGATTCCGTTTCTTTGAAATAATTAATTTCTAATAAGTAGGTCAATTTTTTTTATTTTTTTAATACTTCAATGATGAATATTGGATCTGTTTATATAATGCGAGTTTTCTTTCAATTTGACTACACTTTATTTACTAAGAACCTGTAATATTTTCCACGTCAGTTTATATTGCTTAAAAAACTAAATTAAATATTATATTATTTTTCAAATTATTTTCTCTGTATATTGATTTGAGTGGCAAAGGTTAAATCTTTCAAACAATAGTTTTTTTCCACTTTTATTATTCTAAAAATGATGGCGGTATTTCGTGTCGTTGATTTGATTGGTCGTTAGGTTTGTTTGAGCGTGAAATTTCGAAAATCGTGTTCCACGAAAAAAGTTAATTACCGCGTTTCACGCTATACAAGTGGCTGCTGTTCGGGAATAGCGATCCATGACACTTGACATTTAAAGTAGGCGGATCAAATGCAGAGACTACGGGGCATATTTAATTAAAAAATTCCTTGTGTAAGTGATGCAGAAAAATGAATAAAGTTTAATAGTCGTGTCGTGTCTATCAGTTTGCAAACCATTTTCAAACAAGTGAATTTTAATCAGTCATCTACTTCTGTCCTTGTATCGTGTGGTGGCTTTAGTTTATTAATATTAAATAAAATTTATACAATACATTAAACAAATGTTAATCTTGGACCTCATCACTTAACCCGAATAAATTTAATTTATCATACATTTTTAAATAAACAAGTATTTTATGTATTATTTTAAATCTAAAAATAAATATACAAAATAAATAAAAATAATTAATATTTATAAAATTATCTTTTAATACTTTCAACAAATTAAAGTTTTTCCAAATTCACTAGGAGAGCATCGAAAGTTCGGATAACGAATTGCATAAAAATGCATTATAATTTGTAATGAAATTACTCGAACTTCTTCTTTAATCATCAATAAGTTTAAAATAAGTTAATATCTTCTGTGTAATAAAAGCTTAAATTATAGGTATTCTTTTTAACTCTTCATATTATCTAGTAGAATTACGTATAAAAGCAAGTAAGGGTTAAGAATACGTAAGTTAAAAAGATTTGGATTTCCTTTATATGATATACGTAAGAAAATATATTCTACATTTTCAACAAAATCCGTGTAAAATACAAGAAATATTCCGGCTCCCTCGTCCGTTGAAACATTTTTAATCTTTCGCTTTCGATCAAAAGTTTTCAAAAAGCAAAAAAGCAAAAAAATTTTGAAAACGCTCAAAAGAAGCGTCATGCCAACGCGAAAACGCTCCACTTGAACCGCTCAAAAGCGACGCGCGGTTTGCCGCTCTCGCTCAAAAAAATCATCGCGTCGTACAGCTCGAAAAAAAAAGAAAGCAGCAAAAAAAAGAAGATGAAGAAGAAGAAAACGCGGCCGCTCGTCAATGCGCCGCGTATATCCGGCACAAAGGTGAATCTCGATGATGAAGACGCGGCAGCGCCGGCGCCATTGTCGCCGCGGGGCCCGCGCTGAAAGGATTAAGAAGGCCGTGAGGAGAGGAGCTGCGCGCGAGACAATGCGCACACCGCCACAATGGGGGAAACGCTCGCCCCGGTATTTGCGCGCCCGCGAAACGCCTTAATTAAAGGGCGGGCCGGTTAATTGGGGGGGGGGGGGTGGGTGCCCCCCCCCCTTTTTTTTTTTTTTTTATCCCCCGCCGCGGCGCCGAGAAAGTCCAATTCAGTCCGCGGTCAGGTCCGGTCGAATCGGACTTTCAAATGCGCGCCGCCCGAATGGAAGTGGTCCGGCCATTCGGCGCCTAATGGGCCGCCCGTTCGATTCTTCTTGTCGTGATTACGCCCGGTGAAAGGGCCGCCGATTTTCCCGGGCGACGCGTGCTTCCGCCTTGGATTGTCCCCGCGGCTGATTGCTACTGCGACAAATAAAAAAAAAAAGAAGAAAAAAAGTTCCGCAAATCTCCCTGGATCGCGCGCGGTTTTTTTTTCACTTTTCGACGGTTTAAAGCGACGAAAACAAAAAGGAAAGCGGCGGGCGAGCGGATAAAATAAAAAATACGCGGGGACGA
The DNA here is from genome assembly GCA_035586675.1 of Eurytoma californica. NCBI lineage: Eukaryota > Metazoa > Arthropoda > Insecta > Hymenoptera > Eurytomidae > Eurytoma > Eurytoma californica. Next base: position 6,973 of record JAXIUT010013983.1, read on the forward strand.
GATACCGCGAGCCGGGAAAGACGGAATAACAATAAACGCCGCGCGAAGGTGTGTGTTTTCGGTTAGGAAAAAAGCAACAAGTGTACACTGCGCGTAGAAAAAAAATAAAAAAAGAGGACCAAGAGAGAGGATACAGCGAGGGTAGAAAGAGATAAAGCGGGCAGCGGCGGTGAAGTAAGCGAAACAAAAAAAACAAAATAAAAAAAAAAAAAAAAAAAAAAAACAGCAGGAAAAAGTGGAAAGTTGTATTGAAAAGGGAGATTCTGGAAATCGAATTTAACGCGGACCCACTGACGATTGCCCCATTCGATCCTGCATATTTATCAAAAATCACGTAGTCGAACAAACAAGCCGCGCGTTATTTTTTTTTCGCTCCGCTGTATACACCGGTGCTCGAGCGAACGGCCGCGCGCCTTCGAATAAGCTATATACCAAAATACGCGGGTATGTGGGTACAAGAGATTACGCTTTGATGAGGCAAGTTCTTTTCGGATGATTTCGGACCCATACGAATTAATTTTCTTTGATTTTCGAAAGTTACTTTGAGCCCGCCAACTGGAGCGCGAAAAGTCATCTATTGACTTTTTTTCAACGATGACATTTTACCTCGTCGTTATTCGACGGAAAAATTCAACAGGGGTCAGTTTAATTATAAGTACCTGAACGTTCGTTTTAACTGCTGGTGCGGTTTATTTACGTATATTATTTAAAGCCTCGTTTTTTTAAAAGCGAGAGCGCAATAAAATAAATTACGACTTTTAAAAGCTGAAAATAACATATAAGTGAATTACATCAGACGAGTGCGGAAAAGAGAAGTAACGGTAAAATAATTTAAAACGTCAGTAAAGTGGAACAGCAATTACACAAACGTTTCAGTTAATTAACTAATTTAGCAAATTTTTCTGAAACGCGATACATCCAAGTCGCGCGCTGAAAATTCCCCATTTTTATTTTAAAACGACGGTTAATTGCATCGCATTTATCCGTCCTATTAAAACCCATATTCGTTGTATTTAAAAGGGACACTTTTTTTCCACAATCAAACGAAAAGTGAATTCCGCCAGCTCATGAAATTCCAATTTCACGGCAATTAATTTTTTTCGCGTCGTTCAAACGGGGCAGAACGCATAATGCGATTCCTGCCCCCTAACCCCCTCGTTTTTTTTCTCTTTTTTTTGTAATCTCGGCCACTTCGCTCCGCCCGGGGAAAACAGGGAAGCGAGCCCGACGCGTCCGCGGGGCGCTAAATAAAAGAAGCTCGTCGGATGGGGAATTCGATTTTCTGTCTTTGGCTCGAAGGAGGTGCACGAGGGGGGTGGAGGGGCTAAAAATAAAGCCGTCCGCGCCGGCGGTGGCGCATCCGCTCCTCGAGAGCGGGTCGTTGAACGGCGTCGCGCGCGGGGCGGCAATTATCGGAATTTTCCTATTACACGCACATTTGCTACTGGTGCCGCGCTTATTTTTCCCACCTCCTCCGGCGCGAAAATATTATCGCGATGTATTTTCTCCAATTACTCTCCGGGCTTATTAATTCTCCGGGAGTTTAATTAAATGTGTGTATAAAAGCGCGAAGCGCGTGCGTGTAAGTGGGAATAGAAATTATCGACGGGCCGATAATTGGGCTGGTGGAGGGGGATCCTCCTCTTATTATGGAACTTCGCGATCGAATTCGACTAGATAATTGCTCGGAGGGGGGAAATTCGTTTTATTATAATTATGAAAGGCCGTGCTCTACGGCGCGTTAAATCGCAAGCTGTTAAATTTTACGATTATTCGCGCGCATGCTTTGGCATGCTCCGGGGGAAAGGAAGAGGGAGGAATCGATGCTTTTAAAATATATGACGCAAAAAAAGAACCGCGAGAGAAAAAGCCCGATGGAAGTTTGCATGCTTTCCGAAGAAACTCGCACGCAATTACGTTTTTCATTAACTCGTAAGCCGACGCACCGGGCGTTTTTCATTTTTTTTCCCTCCTCTGCACGTAAAAAATTGTCAGGCATTTTTTAAAAGCCCCCTGTTCCCTCTCTCTCTCTCTCTCTCCCTCTCTTCTCTTCCCTGTTCTATTCCTCGCCTCTCCACTGCACGAAGACCTAAAAACGCGTCAAAATGGTTCAAGATTAAACGCGCGCGAATTAGCTTCGGCGCTGCGCAAAAAAAAAGCGAAAAAAGGCGTATCCGCGGGGCGTTAATACGGGAAGCGACGAGGCGCGGCCGGGGCAATCAGGCAAATGGACGGGGAAATTCTAAATTTTTTTCCCCGCGGACGCCCGCGAAGATTACCGGGCGCACGATCAATTAGTCGGGCCGCGGGCGTCGGTGTAAGTGCAAATCCCGATGCGAGGTGCATTATTTTACGCTTCTTTGGACGATTGATCGCCCGGCGGAAATGGAATGGATATTTAACTCTCATCGCGTTCGGGTGGATTACGCTGCGCGTCGGTCCGGTGGATACTATGTAATTTGTATTGATGATCCGATTACTGCGAAATATTTTATCGTTTGTCTCCATCACACATCAAAATTTTACGGCAGCGTTGGCTCTTGTGTTTATTTCGCTGTCGTTTCACGCGAATGTTGTAGGGACGGCTTTGCGAACGCGAAGCGATTTTCGTAATTCTGCAAACACAGGTGCTTTTTGCAAAGTAGAAAAATGGCAAAATTAGCTAACTAAATTTTTTTAATTTTCTAGAGCTAAATTATCTATCTGAAATTAACTAGATAAATCTTTTTATTTTTTAGTGTAGTAAGAGAAAAAGATGTGTTTTTAAAATCGTAAAAGCGGATCTCTCTCTATTATTATGCGCAAAAAATGAATATTTTTCACGTCTCTTTTAGTGCGGAAAAAAGAAGTTTCGGAATTAGTGCGAGGAAAAAAGATAATCTGTTAAAATATGGTTTGCAAGTATAGAATGGATTTACAAAATACGTTTTTCTGCACTAGTTACGAACGAAGTCATGAAAATTTTAATGAAAAGAAAGATAATTCAAAATTTTGCAAAATTTTACTTATTATAAAGTTATTTATTCTACTTTATACTAACTATAGTTTCTAAATACATTCCTTTTGAAATATAATAAAAAAAATTCAAGAACAATTTTAGCAAAATTGTTTCCTACAAGGTACATTCCGTACAATAATAACCTCCTGCAGGAGAGTATTCCAAATTACACCTACTGCAGGAAATGACATTTTACCGTGGAACGAGTAAAATAAAATAATACGATTTGCGAATGCAATCCAAAAGCCAACTAAAGTACCAAAATCAACTTTTTATTACCCGCCGGAATATTCACCGAGGCGGGAAAATAGTCCGAAATAAGCGCGGGGAGCACCGGGGAATTCTCTCCATTATTCCTCGAAAATGGCGATTCCAATTAAATCAGCATCGTCCGCGATTCCCGGTATACCGGGGGGCTGGGCAAAGCGCGCGCCAGGCGCTATACATATTCGAGCGGGCGCGCGGCATCCCGGAAAGGCGAGAGACCTGGCAAAGGGGCTCCGCGAGACGAGTTGCTCCCTCTCTCCCGAGGAGGGACGCTCGAGCTCAACCCCCGTGAAAGCACTTTGCCAATACCTGCACGTATTTAAGCGCGCGCGCGCGCGACGCTACTCGCGTGTACACTTGGGGGTGGTGCGCGCGCGCGCCGAACATAAACATAAGAGGCATTTGAACGCAAACAACCCCGGCGTCGACGTTTGATCTAAAATCTATATAAGCAGCCCTTGCCGCACGGGCTGCGTTTGTTTTGTGCGCAAACGGCGCATCGAAAAACACAGGGCTAACCGCAATTGTACAGGGAGTCTGGGGCGAAACCGGAATTTTCAATTACTCGGTTTCTACTAGAGCCATTTACATAATGGCCGTGGTGTATCTTTGAGAAAGATACATATTACATTTTATTGTCATTTTGTATATGATCGGCGTATCAACAATAGCCTCGAGTTGACTTTAGATCAGTTCAAAGATTTCTTAGCTTACGAGATCGTGTTTACCGTAACAGTCACAGTACCTATAACCGTTCTATTGATATTTTATTAATAAAAACGTTGATTTGTAATTTAAAAAAATATATAATAGATTTCTTCATTGAGCAACTTTTTTTATGTTATGTATTGTTTCTGGAATGTCGAATGTATTTTGGAAAGAATAATGAAAGTAACCTCTTTTATCTATAAAGGTAAAATAAAAGGTAAAACCAGATACTTTTATTGGCTCAGAAGATCAATTTCTTATTAAACTTTTTACAAATATTTTTTGTCTAATTAGGAGAGTGCACACCATACCCTCTG
>JAXIUT010013983.1:11362-22068 GCA_035586675.1 Eurytoma californica
CTCAGAAGATCAATTTCTTATTAAACTTTTTACAAATATTTTTTGTCTAATTAGGAGAGTGCACACCATACCCTCTGAGTCGTGGATTTCTGTAAAATTTTGCAAAAAATGTTGTTATGCGAAAAATAACGAATACTTACTCGTGGACTCTCTCTCGTGAGCTCTAGTAACAAAAACAGGAGACATTATTAAAAAATGTTGGAGAAATAACGTTAAATAATCGTAAACCGAAAACTGCGTAGTAGAAACTTACAAGAAACAAAAATAAAGAAATACATAAGAGTTATAATTTGAGACTTATTAGATTTAAAAACAATTAATTGGCTCAGAATATACGCGCTATTAAATATTGCTAAAAGATTATGAACGATATTCCGTAAAAATTATTACATTAATCCGCAACAAAAAATGTCTATTGTCATTTTAAGTATCAGATTAAAGTAAACTTTACTTCCATAACCTGATAAAATTGGGGTATCTTTCGACTGATATGTCTCTAGACAAATTTATTTTACTCTGGTACTCTAAAAACAGTAAGTTAAAATAGACTTTTTGTGAGATGTACTAGTCTTAAAAGGGAGTGTCGAATTATTCCGCTGATTTTCTTCTCTTACTTTAACAATACATTTTGAACCAATAAATGTTTTTTATCAAAAGATCATTCTGCAAAATGTTCGAGACGGGTGTACCCCTTGTTAGTCGACTTGCAGTTACCTACATGTAAACTAAAAACAATGCTGAAAGTGTTTATCATCTTATCATTTATCATTTTTATTATTTTCGTATCTATCTTTCAATAAAAAATTTCCACAAACTATTCGGTTTACCTCGGTCTCCCTACAACAACTCAACTGGAGGGTACACGACGTAAACGCGAGGGGTAGTAGGTTGAGAAGAACGTAATTCTCGCAACTCGAGCCTTTTTTATTTCGCAACCGTCGACTGGAATCCGCTGCGGTTTCAGTCGTCTCGGGGCGGAGCGCGGCCGAATCGAATTTGCCGCGGAGCCGCGGGGACAGGGAAAAATTCCCGGGTTAATCCGCGAGGCGGTAATGATCGCGCGATCGACGGACGGTTTGTTAGCCGACTCCTCTCGGCTGCGGGTCGATTTCTCCCCGAGCCGGCGTGACCCTCTTTTTGCCCGTTCCGCCTCTCTCTCCTCTCCTCTCGTTCGCCGCCGCCGCGCGGCTGTGCCCCCCTCCCTCTCTCCGCGCTCCTCTATCTCCGGCCGTGTCGGCATCTATCAGGTTTTTCGACGCCGCCGAAATTAAAAACGGCGCCCCCGGGCAAGTAGTTCGGCTGCGGGTTAAGTCGGACACGTGCGCCCGCGCCGAGCCACGGCTATCTTTTTCCGGCTCCGCTCGGGCGAGAAAACAATTTCTTTATAACGAGCGAGCCCGTGGCTCTGTGCGCCTTATTGAGACTTTGGAAAATCAATGCTGGGTATAACGGAGTATTCTTCGTCATTTTATTATGGTATTTTCTTTATTAGAGACGGTAAAACTATTTTTTACTATAAATTAAGATTTTTATTGAGAATTTTTATTGCGTTAAAGTATTATGTTTTACGTTTTGTTGTTATCAAATGTAACCTGTGTGATTTCTTATTTTTAAGTCAGAATAATGTAAATGCATGATGACTTAATTCCATTTTACAAATTCTGTTATGGCATAACGACTTAAGTCTATGTTTTAAATTAATTGATTCGTTTCAAATGTGACCTCAAAATAGCAACGTTGTCTAAAGAATCGAATGCACGAAATAAAAAACAAAAGAAAAATAACATTTTTATTCACGCGATTATTTGAGCGACGTTGCCATTTTAGGACCGCCTTTGAAACGAGTCAATTAACTTTGAATGACCATTGAAGAATTCATAATTTATGAAATTGCTTGTTAGAAAGTGAAATCGTGAAGTTAAATCGCTATGATAAGAACAAACGTTTTAATATGATGCCTGTAATGATCGTATAAGAACTGAAGAATTAAAATATTAGCATCTTGTCGTTTTTAATAAGGTTTAATAAATTTAATAAAAGTCAGTCGCATTTAATTTATGATGCATTATTCAGAATAATTTTTTTCTATAATAACTGAACCATTTTTGTCACTATACAGACAAGCAAAATACTATTTCAAACATTTTTTTTTTAGGTAATTATAATTGCAGATACAAATACCTTATTAAAGCATTATGGTGTGAGGTTACTCATAACAAATATATCTGTAAAGTATAAAAAAAAATCAGTTAAGCCATTCAGCAATACACTTTGAAATAGTCGAATAAAACACGAATAATCTTTTTTGACACCAAAAAGGAAGCAATTAAACAGTTTTTAATATTCTGAACATGAACGCAGTTGCTGCAAAAGTAAATGTACTTTTGATCACTACCCGTACACAATATTTGCGGACATACACGCCATCCTCATGTAACATTTTCTATTATCCATTTTTGTATCGTTTGCCAACTTTTTTACTTCTCTAAAATGTTGTGTACATGGTAATATTATTAGTATGGAATAAAAATTTACTTTTAGTAATCTATTATTAATTAATTTTTTTTAAATCTTTAATAATTATTTTTAAGTATTACATTTAGTTATTACCTTATGTACTATATTTTAGGAAATTTATAAGAAAACTATCCATATTAATTTAGTAAAATAAATAAGATATAATAATGTTAAAAATACATTATCATACGTCGATACACAAAAAGCTGCATAAAAACAGGCAAGATTAAAAACTGCAAATTTTTTAAATAACAAATTGCAAATTACGAAATAACGAAAATCATCAAAATTTCAGCTCGAAAAATTAGCGCTTTCTAATGAATACCCTCGGAGCAAGTAAAATCCATTTTCCTCGCTATCCCGCAACCAAGAGCTTTATGAACTGCCACGCACCTGCGATTACCCGCGCGTCGTCGCATCCGCGGCGCAGCGAGCGTAACGAGCCAGTTAGCGCGGAGCTGAGTCGCGATCGAGGCGTGGGCGCTCGTGCGTCGCCGAAAAAGGCTGCCTAATTGGATAAAAACAACGAGCCGTAGATCGATGCTCGCCAGCCGTGGAAACGGGTTTCCACCTCCCTGCCCCTTAATTCCGCTAATCCCGGCCCCTCTCCCACGCGTCTCCCGCCGCGCTCGGGAAAACAAACTCCCCGGCCGTCTCTCAAGGTCCGCCGGATTAAAGCGCGCCTCCGCTCCTGATAAAGCCGCCGGCGGCGCAGCCATTGGAAAACGCTAAATCGCGGCTTAGCCCGCCGCTGACGTAAACTTCGCGACTTTTCGGTGTTCGCGTTCGACTGCTCGCTACCTACCGCCAGTGCGCACTTAAACGGATTGCTCAAGGTTAATCATCGAGAGGCTGCTTGTACTTCCTTTTGGCCAGTCGCGGGGCTTTCAAGCTTTTTCCGTCTCTCGCGGGAGACGCGGGCTAATGTAAATACGGGCTAATGCGAGGCTCTCGCCTTCGTTTACGCTGGAGCTGGCGAGGAATATACACGGGCCGCGGGGAAGATTACTACTGGTCGGGAAAAGGTACGCCCGCGGCGGTCGCGCGATTGAGTTGTCAAAGAAGCGACATCCAATTATTCCTTTTTAACGGCGGCGAACTTTGATACTGGAAACTCACAAAGTCACCTCCAGTTAATGATGCCCCGGGCAGCTTGCAAAAGAGACGTTACTCAATTTCAACGTTGATCCCCGACGGCTCGACCCTTTGTTTTTCCTTCTCTCTCCACTATCCTCTCACACACTCTCTCTCTCTCTCTCTCTCTCTCTCTCTCTCTCTCTCTCTCTCGCTTTACTTATATTAATTTATAAGACCCGTATACTTATAGACACAAAGCCAATTGTGGTATTTGATAGGTCTTTGACTAAAATTGTCTATATGTGATCTTCATCTAGTTATATTTGTACACGATTATATATGTGCGACTTATGAATATCACTTTTATTTTGTATTTTTAACTAAGATGGCTAATAAAGAGTATATCGAGTTCTCTCTATTACACATTAATATTTGAAAAACGTGATTATGCTAAAAATGATTGAGATGAGAGTTGCTCGTTTCTGGGGATACCTAGAATGGTATGATGTGATCTTCAAGGTTATTTCAAGGTCATCTTTGTTTTCTCAAATATGAACTCTTATTTTCGACCTCCGTTTCAAAAAACTCTAAACATTCAACTTTAGTCATGCATTGCATGTAAATGTTCAGATCATGTATTATAAGTTGTTTTTAGTTTTAGATCAATCATGCATTATGACTAGATATTTTAGATTTTAGAAGGGGCGTACGGATGGTCTGGACCACCCCATTTGTCGTTGTTTCAAATTTATACTGTTTCAAATTTTATTGTTATTAATTGGCACAATAATTTTTGCCGTAGTGGTAAATAAAGGGAATTCTCTTTCTCCCTCTTCCTCATTTATACCTCTAAACTCCAGGTATGAATTGACTGTCATTTTCGCTTACTTACTGTGATAAGTTTAAAAATCTAAGATTTATATATCTACAATTATTTTTATTGTATTTTGTCAAAGGTAAACAGTGATTGTTCTCTTACTCTCTCTCTCTCTCTCTTTCTCTCTTTGTACTACGTTTAGTCTACGAAACATAACAGAATATTGCACTACGGCGAATCCCGATAAATAATTCAACCGAGTATTATGTAAAGCACTTACAGCGAAGACGGCTGATAAGATAGAGCGGTGGAGAGGGGGGAGGGGGGTAAAAACAATTTGAACCGGGAGAGCGATAAATTCCCCACGACTGCCAGGCCCAGCGGCTCGGATAATCTCGTCTAATTATCAACAATAGGCAACAACGCGGAGGCTTCAATTACTCGCGACATCGAGTTTAATTATCCTCGGAGGCGCCCCCCGAGCTCGACCGCTCCTCCCGCGCCGGCGTGTAATTATCGCCGCGGCATTACGGCCAGCCGCCTTCGAGTTTTGCGCACTCGAATTTCGAGCCCGGGCAAAGGGGGAAGAAGCCGGCGCGGTGTGCTTTTTTTCCTCGTCAGCTGCTGCGCGGGAAAGAAGGTGAAGGACCCTGGGTCTCTGAAAATAGCTCGTGGCTATTTAGACCCCCCCACCCCGGCGTCGCTTTTCCGCGTCTCTCTCCGCTTTTTCCTCGGCGCGCGCTCGCTCATCGCTTTTCGCCCTCCGGATTTCTCGCGGATCCCCACTTTGTGCATCTCTGCCGGGCGTCGAGCCACCGCCGCGCGTCTCATTAGGGAGGGCTTCCTCAATGGACGTCGTAGAGAACACGCGTGCCCGGCCTTGTGTGTGCGCGCGGAAGCTGCCGGCACGTTTAATTCTCTGTCTGTCTGTCTCTCTCTCTCTCTCTCTCTCTCTCTCTCTCTTGCGCCCTTTTTGTTTCCCCTCTGCGCTTTAGTCCCTATTTCTTTCCTCGCTTCTTTAGCTCTGGGTACACAAAATAAATTTTTACGTAAAGTTTTCTTTTTATGCTTCCTTTTTTTCCCTACTACCTGTCGTGTCTTCTTCTCTTTCGTCGCTCCTATTTCTCTTTGGCTTCTTTTTTTATACCTTTGCTTCGTTTTTTTTTATCTTTAATTTCTGGGTGCGCGCTTTTTCCGCGGCCTGCTGCTGACTTTGAAGTGCTTAAATGGGCGTCGCGACAATTAATTTTGTTTTAAAAGGGGTTAAACGCGACGCGACGAGTCAACTGCTATGTAATTTATTCATTCGTCGGATCGTGCATTGTTAATTTACATTCGAAATTAACATAACTGCAGAATTGGCATTTACATATTTTGATAGTGTTACTTCTTTGGAAATTGATGAAATTATTACGGGCTTCGCTGCGTAAATTGGATGGGTGCCCCTCGTGAAATTGAGTAACCGAGGGCGGGCATTTTCGTGAAATATATTTCCGAAATCCGGGATTTAAAGTGTTTAAAGTGTTTTCCTCCCCTTGACGTTCTTTTTTTGATTGATTGATTTTGAAGCTTACTGAGTACATTCAATGTTATCATGAAGACCAATCGATTATGTATTATTAATGTCTGCATAAAATCGTGCTTGGGCTTTTACAAAATATTCACCCGACAACCTGTATTTAATTGAATACATAAAGTAAATAATTAAAAGATGAGTATACAAAACTCATACAACTGCCATTAATTAATTAAAAGAACATTTAATAAAAAAAAAACGACTTCTATAATGTCAGAAAATAGAATTTAATTACAGGTTATTTTAATAACACTGTATTTACAATATATGTAACTAGTAACATACGAATACGGCAAGACATCTATAATTTATAAAATTGTATGCTTATACACTTACATATAACTGTAGTAGGCATTACACTAATGATAATCGAATTATACAATTTTATATTTTACTATGAAATCAAAAAAGGTTATTTTTTCAATATACAATGGATTGATGAATATTAAGGTTACAAAAAAGCAAAAAATAAAAAAAGGATTAAATAGTTGTTATTCGTAAAAATTGAACAAAATAGAATATGAAATTCAATTTTAACCATTGTAAAATTTTACAAAGAAAATGAAAAATTTTTCATTTTGAACATCATCTTGTTCAATTTCAAACGGTGTTCCCATACTGAGAAAAATAATAGTGCAAAATTTACTACAAATTCTTGAAGGTGTAGGACATATTTGAAACGAGATAAAAATTACCATAAATTTTGGAAAAATTACACAAATTTTTGAAAAATTACAATTTTTATAGTAAAAAAATTTGCCATATTTATGGTAATTTTTCCAAAACTATAGTAATAGTAATTCTTCTCCTGTTTCAAATCTATCCTCCGCCTCCAAAAATTGTAGCAAATTTTCCTCTACTATTTTCTTCCATGCATTCACGAACCTCTAACACACTGAAGACATAATAAGAATGCTTTTGCATACAAAATCAATCCCTTTGAGAAAGTTTACCAGTCATTAAAAAAAAAGGTTGGTACAAAGTAAAGAGCGAAAAAAAGAAAGGAAAAGGAAGAAAATACCTCCGACAACGTTCACCGCCGGAAGCAGTCAAACAGTTGAACGTGAACCGGAATTTGTTTAGCTCTTCTCCGGCGAAATGACGCTCGCTCTCGCGGAGCCCCGGCGTATTTCGTGAAGTCCTGCCCCCCCCCCCTTCTCCGCGGCATTTGTCTGGATGCGGCGACTGACCCGAACGCCATTTATTCAAAACTGACGTAACTTATGACTTCGTCGACTCGTCCCGAAACTTTCCTGGAAATTACTTCGCTCGCTCCAGCAACCCCCCCTCCTATTACCGGCTCCTAACTACCCCTCGGCCGCGACTCTCGCGCTATTTATTCCCTAGGACCTTCGCACCGATATCCTCCTCTTTTCGTTTAATTGCGTTGAAGCGCAAGAGTCGCCGGCCGTTTGAAAATTTGACTAATCGCAGTTTTGCAGTCGAGATCCGCCAGGAGAACTAGATTTTGACTCCGTGGGTCCCGAGGAAATTTGGATGTAACTGAAAAAATTAAATAAAATTTTATGAACTACGTCTGATAGAATATCGAAAAATATTGGATATGTTTTTTTTTTCTATTTTTAATTTCATGATTATTAAGGATGCATAGGAACTGAATTTGAAATTGGAACTGAAGTTGAATTGATTCACGGTCATTAGTAACAATTGTATTTCATATTCTATATTGCTTAATCTCTATGAATAACAACTATTTCATAATAAAACATAAAAGCGTACAATGCAGTTACCATGATTTTATATTACCTACTTATAACTTTATGTTAGTACAATTTTACAAATTATCCCTGTCTTACCACACTCGTCTGTTTCTACTGACATACATTGGAAATACGGCGTTATAAAGCAACTGCAATTAAATAGTTCTGTATTTCATAATAGTCAATATTTTTCATTAAATTTTCTTTTAATTTTTAAATTTTAATGTCATTAGTAACAATTGAATTATGATGTTACATATGGTAAATTCAATCAAACTTTATTAATTATGGCTGAAGAATATCGAAAAATATTCGGTATGTATCTTTTCTTTTTTAACAATTTATTACTAACGATGATTGATACTATATCGTTCTGACATCATTTTTGTCGTAAATTTTCACTTTGGTAAAAAATATAATTTTGCTATTGATATAAAAGTGTTAAATTGAAAAAAGAAAATATATGTGCGTCGATTGTTTGTCGTTATCCTATTCGACGGAGCTAACGGAATCCCAAATTTTTACCGCGCTTTTATCCCTCTCCACTACTTTTTTCCACGCCTCCATAAATAATCTGACTAAAAGCGGATTGCATTTTCTGTTCCAGGTGAGTAAGCTGCCGGCGAGACATTCGACGACTCGCCCCAGTCGCCCGTAAGTCGAAAAGTTTCTCCGAGGCGCCGGCCTTTAATTCAGCCCTCCCCCTTGAAGCTCCGCTCCTTGCGAAGCGACGGGGGGAAAAAGAGCAATAACAATGGGTTTGAAAGTGGACTCGTTAGAGAGAATACACGGAGGGTAGGTGTTTTTCTTTTTTTTTTTTTACTCCGGCTGCCGGGGAGCTCTTATCTAATCGCACCGGAGTGACACACTTTTTTGTTGGCGTATCTCCCGCGCGTATCTACGTGCCCCTTTGACCCTTAGCGCGCGAGTTTCCCCCCTCCGTCTCTCGCTCCGCGCCATCTCGGGGGCTCAAACTCCGGAGCAGCCCCGGACGGCAGTTGCCTTTTTCATCCTCCCCCTCCGGCGAGCGGCGACCTTACCCCCGGCTCATGCCATTCGGGATTTTGTTTTATTGCGTCTACGGGACGGCGTGTCGCTCTGCAACGCACTAATTGAAGAGGCTGCGAGTCGTCGGTATTAGCAGTTTATCGTAAAAATTATTGCGCGGATGGCGATCGGATAAATTACGCCCGACGGCTTCTTAGTTTTATTGTGCTTTTCCTTTTCAGCTCTTAATTGAAAGGTCGTGTTCAAGTTGCAATCCAGTAAATGCTTTTGTAGAGTTTCTTTGTAATTTTTTTAATATTTGTTATGTTTAATAGAAAATCTTTAGTCTAGACTTTACTTTACATTTTTTTTGTACTAAAATACAAAGGAATAACAAAAAATTTTATAAAAAGTTTGAATTCTTGCTCATAAGTGTATTAAAATATAAAATATTTTTATTTTTGTTTTACGTTGATGTATTTCTAAGGAAGCATAGTAAAAAAACTATCAAAATTTCAACAATCACTTCAAAACTATCATGTTTATCTGAATTTTTTCTTGTTTCTACAAACGTCTAAAGACACTAAAACTACATAAAATTTACTTTTACTAAGAAAGGTTAATTTTAGATAAAACATATAGACAAGTGTATTCTCAAAGTAATCGTAAAGTTATAGTGTTTAAATTAATAACTTTTTAAGGAGATTAATCTTAAAAGATAAACCAGAAATTATGAGAAAGGCAATTTTTAACAATCTCACTCTGGTTTATATCGAACAGCTTGGCTTTTACAAAAAAAAATGAAGTTACAACCGAAGCGCACTCTTCTCTACCCCGGCAAAGAAGCGCAGAATTTCCTTAAGTTAAAAACAGAAACCGTGTAATAACATTTCACTTTAAAGCCCCGTCTAGAGTCTCCTTTTACTCCCGTCGTAAAATTTACGATTAAAAGCTCATTGCTAAAACAAACAGCCGGCGTAATAAAAGCGCAAGAAAAGTACTCTCCGCTCGAAGCTGGATGAGCATCAGCGGGATAATTGACAGCTGGCAGATCGGCACATTTTCCCCGGGCTCTTACCTCGCGCGCAGCTACTCCGCCTCTCTCTCTTTTCCTTTTTTTCACCCCTTTTTGTTTTGCGAAAAGCTCGCGGAATACCGGCGCCGACGTCAGTCGGCCATTATATCGAGAGCGCGGGGCGGCCGTAAGAGGGGGGCGCGCCGGTTATATATATCTGCATGCCGACGGATTCAATCATTTCCGCACGCGGGAAGCTGTTAGCGCGCCGAGCGAGTGCACTTTTCCCCGGCCGTTTGACTTTTTGCGACTTCTCGCGTGGGCGAATCAATTTCGCTGAAAAAAAAATCGGGGAAAATACGTCGAGCGCTGAAAAGGGCTGGTCTCCTCCTCCTACGGCGGGCTTTCTCGGCTTGTTTTCGGCGCCGCAACGGATCCTCGGCAGTTTATCCCGAGGACGGCGCGGCGACACTCGCCTTTCAACCGGCGAGCTTTTGTGCGCCGGGGGATTAATGACCCGCGAGCCGGCGACCTCCCCCCCTCTTTCACGTTTTTTTTATACACCCCGGGACACAATGCTGGCGACCCGGGTAAACCTAAGCCGCGACCCATTGATCCCGCGGCCAATACCCGCGTCCGCGTGAAATATCGGGCTGCGCGGTATTTTTCGCCGCGATGGCATCTTTTTCCGTCGGGTATCGACGCGAGCGCGGCCGAGATTTGTCGGAAAACAGGATGGCCGCGGTGAGCTCCCGATTGCAGGGAGGTATTTTTTATTGAAGTAATATATCGAATGGTAATTTATTCAGTTGTTCGATGATATTTATCTGTACATTTTTATTAAAAAGTAACTTTACTATTATAATTAATGCCTGAACGAAAAGTACACTTTAGTTAACCCTACGAACAATAAAAATGTTTCTTGACATGACTCTAACACTCATTATCCTTATTTCTTAGGTGGGAATTTATCGATGTTGAATGAGTACAACTGAT
>JAXIUT010014033.1:0-22055 GCA_035586675.1 Eurytoma californica
TTCACATTTAATATGTCAGTAGTCACATTTTTGTATGTGAATTTCACAGTTTTCACATATTCAGATTTAGAGGGTAGCACTTTTTCTGGCGATAGAATCGTCTGGTTTATTTTTGCAATAATTTTCGTTTTCTTTTCTCCATGCGAATGAAAATATTTTGAAGAAACAAACACCACCACCGCGACTGGTTCAGAAGAAAATGCTACTTCTGCGGTGAAACCATCAAAATAAATGAGCTACATATTTCTGGAGAACTTTAAATCTTAAGCCGTCTCTATCAGTCTGACACCAGAAGCTAATTTATAGGTAAAAAACTTTATACTTTTCCTAATAACCTTATTGAGGCTACACGGAGAAAAATTTTGCATTAAATTTTACGATAGTCTAAAAAACATTAGTATAGTAGCCACTAATCGACAGATAAACTTGTATTCTATTAAAATTTGCTAAAAACTATACTAAAATTAAATAAAATTAAATTTTACAATCGGGATACTAAATTTTACTATAACTATAGTAATTTTTAGTAGAAGGTATACTAATTTATAGTAGTATCACTAAATAACTAAATTATTTTTCTTATTTTAAAAGAAACATTTGAATTTTTTCTTAATCATGAACTTCTCATTTGTAGGTATCTTTGATGCTGCTCCCTCCCTCCCTCCCTCCCTCTCTCTCTCTCTCTCTCTCTCTCTAATTCTTCCTTTGCTCCTTTTTCATACGAATACTCTCCTCATGCAACATTTATAATGTATTTATATATTACACGCAATTCGTGTATTGTGCACAATCAAATATTGTCTTATATGTAAACCGAACCTAACACCTACTTCTAAATTACATTAAAATACAATGTGTCGAACGCTACGCTTAAAATTCATGTTAGAAGCTATAACCTAAATCGTTCTTATATATTAACCAAGCTTGCGTCTGGCCAATTGCGAGTACGAGACGCCACCTAGTCTTTTATTTAACGTTACTGCAGCAGCACAGCTGCCTGCGTATGCGCGTGCGATCTGCGGACTGTTTTTTTACAAGTAACAGCTGTATTTTTCCTCGAGAATTTCCACATTTTTAATATAGTTTACAGGAAAATTTGTTAAAAGATTCACTAAATTTAAAAAATTGAATTTTTACTGTAATAATATTTGCTGTAAATGTTACAAGTTACTAATATTTGCTGCAAATGTTACAAGTTTATTTATATTGAAATACTAAAATTCTTCTGTAGAACGAGTTTGCCTGTAGATTCGTAGAGACTATACTAATTTTTAATCAGAGATTTTTCTCCGTGTAGTGCTATCCGAAGATAAACAATAATGCCGAAAAAGAAGAAAATTGATAATATAAAAAGGAAGTATGCGTAGGCTGTCCGGAGAAGCCGAGACGAGAAGAAGGGAGTTAAAAAATAGTAAGAAATACTTTAGGCACAGCACATACGACGAGGTAGTGGCGAGACGAGGTCGCCATCGAAACGTCCGTCCATTCTTCCGACGGGGTTTTTCTACTCGACTCTTCGGCTCTCTTATAGCACAGCAGAACTTTCCCTCTTTTCCGAAGGAGCTGTGCAACAATTACGGCGTGCGAGAGCTGGCACATAATGCACGTAGAAGAAGGGGGAGCTGGGCTCCCGTCAATCTCCTAATGAAATAATGTGAAAGCGCCCAAGCCGTCGCTTGCATATTTTACTGATTATGCGGCTCAACTTTTCGTCGCTCTTCTATTCGGGAGATCGATTCCTCTTCGACTATCGTAGAAAAATGCTTGAAAAATGAATTGTGAAAAGCGTGCTAACTCAGAATTGGTAATGTGGTGATAAATAGAATTAACTGCCGTCGCCTCAGGATTTCGTAAATGTTCATTCGTATAATTTTAACGCGATAAACGTTGTGCTCTATTAATAAGAATAATTCTATCATTTCTCAAGCGGTGCTCATACCGAGCGCATTTCGCTTGTGAGGTGAAAGTAGCCGCACCGCATTGAATGCAAATCGGGTCGATGATGTTCCGAATTTCGACGTTCCTGTCCGCATTTAAATAATGCCGGTGCAACGCACCGATGCCCATCAAAATATAGATGTGGAACTGCGGAAGAGCGATATTGCTTCAGCTGGGCGGATGCGGAGTTGCCTCGACCGCAGCTCGGAAATGACGGTGTAGGATTGACCGCCGCAGCTCCCACTAAAATAATAAGGATGACCACGGTTTTTGCTCACACTTCGCATAAGCCAACTTTTCACTTCTTTCCGCCAACAATAAATTTTTACTTTCTTTCGCTGTCGGAAGTGTGTTGAAAACATTGTAGTGATGTATGCAAAACGACCAAACTGAGCCTCCTTAATGGTTTACATTTCATTTTTGTGTATTTCATTATTATAAAAATAAGGTGTGTAATGTTTCATCGTTTCTTCTGTTAATTCTAAAATTAGATACACGTGTTGCTGTTATGCAAATACTAAATAATCCGAGGTCGCTCTCCACTAATTCACTCGTCCTACCTTTATACAGTAAAGAAGAAAGTAAGCGTCCGCAAGTGAGCAGGCTACAGAAGTCAGGCTTTATGAGTGGGCTAGAAGCCGCGATCTTGTAATTTTACAAAATTCGTAATTAGCTTAAGTAATCGGCAAAGCGTTCGCAGCTCGCGGCTCGCAGCTCGCGGCTTTCGCAAGCGTGCTCGCAGCTCGCGCAGGCATACGCGCGTTCAATGACGTGCGCGAAAGGCAGTTGCATTCCAGGGGAGCCGAACGCGCCGCACCGAGACAATGATAATAATTGAATGCTCAGTGCGCGTTGAAAATTGAAGCGGCTTCAACCGCTGTATTTTTACGGGACTGACGCCTGCACGGTTTTACGAACAATCGATATAGCGAGTACCTATCCAGTATCGATCGAGGCACCGCTTCTTGGCTCCTGCCGCCACACTTTATACGCTCCTGGAAGCAGCAGATGTATTGCATTTACTCAGAACATACTTTTCATTTGCAGATTGTCCTTTATCTTACCAAGTTCTTACATTTTTAACTGGTTCCACATATAAACTTGGAAATATATATCTTTGAAAAACTATAGAAGCATATAGAATTAGGAGTGTAATGTAGAAATTCTTAGCTTTTTAACCACTAACTATTTTCAATGTTTCGTCCAAAAATCACAGTTATCGAATATTCTATCCTTCACGACAGCTACAGACCACTATTTTTAACCAATTTATAAGAGACTTATGACTTAAAATGTTTGTTTTTAATGTCATTTAGGGTCGTGCTAATTCCAGACCGCTTGGAAGTTATACTTTCTCCGAACGAACTGCGCTGAAGCTGCGCGTCAACGCGTACCCATTTTTCTCCATCTGTACGTTTATTAAAGCGGCAATTTTTAATTAAACTCAATGAGCTTGCACACTCACGCTAATTAATATTAAACTCTACTGAGTCCAATAACAGCCTCAATTCACAAACTCCGTGTGAAACTTGCCAAAGTTCTGAAACCTTTTTTTGCTTTTTAACAAAAATGCAAATCAGCTGTAACAACATTTCAGCCAATTACATCTACAAATGGTTTCAGGATATTAACGAAATATTTTCAAACCATATCCTGAAGCCAATTATAGATGTAATTAGATGAAATTTTGTTTACAGTTTCCTTACACAATTGCTGAGGGCAGATACGTTGGCCGAATTTTGAAAAATGGTTACGATTTTTAAATAATAAATAAAATGCTTATGCCGATAATGCAGATTCCTACAGGAAGGTTTCACATCCCCTTAACCTTAATCTTCAAGGTTATTTTTTTATACACCTTCTATACAGAGTTATTCAACTGGTCCGGAATTTTTTGAACACCCGGAATATTGAATCAGAAGTTGGACTAAGCTTGAGTCTCGAACGTAATGCGTAAAAAGGCAAGAGCGAGAGACAAACCTAAAGAAAACAGTAAGCGATATTTCGGAGGCAGTCCAAGCATAATAAAAAAGGGCGGGGGAGCGAGCGGTAAGGCAAAACAGTTCGCTTTAAATTTAGCCAGGTTACGACAAACACCGTGAGCTTGACTTTTGAAGCGCACCATATGGCGGATGCGCAGGAGACAGAAAGAGGTCCGCCATCGCTGAACTTAAAACTATGCGCAATTTATTTATCCTGCAGTAAACTAATTTGTTTAAAGCAATGCTTCACCACGAGAAACTGCGGTATGGTTACTGCGTGCTCTTTTAATTTACTAATCGACTAACGAGCTGAGGAACTCATCATCGTCATTGCATCTCCTTTACGTTTTATAGCACGTCAATCTGATAACGTATTTCTAAACTTATTACGAAGAGGAAAATTTTCTGATAGTGGTATACAACTGCATTCGTAATCTGTGGAAACGAAATGAGAAAAAAGATTTTAAATACGCAAATTAGTGATATTAAAGTGAAAAATGAGATTAAATCATCATTAAAACTGCGATATATTTGAGGTACAATCGATATACCTCGGGATATACTGAACTTAAGTAGAATATCAATTATTTAATGCAACATTATAAAAAGCGCTGCCAATTCATTGGCACTTAGCTTCCTAAAACTTTATTTTATAATCCTTTTTAATATAAATATTTTGAAGATATTAAATTTTTTTAAAAAATTATATTTGTGACTTTGTTTTATATGAAATTACAATTTTAATTAATTTCTGTACAGTACTAAAAAGCAAAAAAAAAAAAACAAGAAACTTAATAAACTGAATCTCTTTAAAACTAATCAATGTATATTGTTCAAATTTTATACAAGTGCAATACAAAAAGCCATAAATATTTTAAACTAAAGGTAACTAATAATTCAACTACAATTTGTAACTTACATAAAAAAAATTATAAATTAGTAATGTCACTTTCGATTCTGTAAATCTGAATGTGGTATTTCGTGATTTTTACAAATATTAGCCATATCTTATAACATTCAAAACTGGTACGCATGAACTGGTTTTCAACTTGTAAAAAAACTGATTTAGCATACATTCTTTAGCATATTTTTACTATCCAGAAATTAATGTTTGAAACGGGTTATTTAATCGTAGAAAAAAAGGAATAAATTCGTCAATGTGAAAAAATATTGCGAAAATTCATATAGTTAACTCAAAACAAAAAGATATTCATCTTCTCATTACAATTTGCATTTTATCGATTTTGTGAGTTTTAATTTGCGGTGTGAAAATGTTTTCATAATTTTAGTATTGTTTAACTAATGACGATTAATAACATTGAAATTTATCAAATCAGAAACGAGGATTATAAAATATACACTGAAAGAATTATCCCGTAAAAATTTTTTCGGGAAAATCATCGTAAATTATACGCGGAGCTTGCGCGATTCGAAAAGCTCCGTAATTTTTACGGGCAAAACTCCGTAATTATTACAGGCAACGCTCCGTAATTTTTACGAGAAAAGCTTCGTAATGTTTACGGGATCACCGTAATTTTTGCGGAGCTTTTCGAATCGTGCAAGCTCCGCGTAAAATTTACAATGATTTGTCCCTAAAAATTTCCAAGATGGCAAACAGTCACACGATTACGTTTGTTCCCGTAATTTTTACGGGAATATTCTCTCAGTGTACATATGCAGTACTCTAAAACAGGGATTATAAACCAACCAAGCAGGTTTCGGGAATATTACTCGTGACGTAACAGCCAATCGCAGTCAACATATAGCGGCGATACCTAGGGCCATAACATAGGTTAGATAGGAAAAATGGCGGATTTTCTTAATTTTTAAATAACTACTGCTAAAATCGGCAAAAGATCTTGAATAGTGATAAAAAATATGTATGAAATAATATACAAACAAATGTTTTTACTTATACTTGTTACGTGGAAGAGAAAAAATGATTATTTGGTACTTTTTGTAAGGTTATGAAAGGTTTAATAAATTAAAATTAGCGTAAATCAGCACAAAATTATAATACCGTGAGTTATAGAAACACAAATAAATCAATTTAAATCCGTCTCATTATATTTTTCATAATTTTAATTTCTTAAACCTTTCATAACCTTACAAAAAGTACAATAATCAATTTTTTTCTACCACATAACAAATAGAAATATATAACAAATTTGTTTGTATATTATTTCATACTTATTTTGTATCATCACTATGCACGATCTTCTGCCGATTTTAGCAGTACTTATTTAAAAAATAAAGAAAATCTTTGATTACACGTCCTAATCCACTGATTCGGCTACTCGCTACTTTCCGAATGGAAACCATTCAACTCATGGCATCAATTTCTCATAACGCCCCTACTTGCTTCCCTGAAATCGGCCGGCATTTGGGAAATTTTCTTGTTATTTTTCTTCAATCATCCTATTGAAATCTACAGATGGGTTTCTTTTTTCTGTGTAGACGAGCCGACGACCGTTGACTATTTATCGCTACACGCATATCTCGCACAAGTGTTTGTGTATAGGTTCACGGCCGAGATGGCTCCGTTGAAGACTGCAACCAGTTGTGGTACGTGGCAGACTTTGAAAGATTTCTGTGGGAAGATCAGAGCACCGATAGCTGACCAAATGAGGCTTTGTGCGCGCTGCTTTATTGCTTGGCGAACGAGCTACGCTACGTGGAGTTTTTATGTCAGAGTACAGGAAGTAGTACCTACGTCGGCGATTCGGTGCACTGATTTCGAGTTAAGTGCCAACAAAACGCCGGGCTGAGTCGGATAATTGCAATGATGACTCATGTAATTGAATCGCTGGATCCACGGTTATTGGAAGCCACTTGTTTTTCAAGAGAATCTTGAAAATTCTATGCGGACATTTGTCCAGATTTTCTAATAATTTACTTAATTTATTAACAAACCATGAAAATATTTCAAGAGAATGGATGAGACTGTACAGTATATTGATGAGTACGTTGTCTAACTTTTGAAAAATGCTTACGATTTTTAAATAATAAATAAAATGTTTATGCCGATAATGTAGATCCCTACAGGAGGTTTTGACATCCCCTTAAGGGGATGTGAAACCCTCTTGTAGGAATCTGCATTATCGGCATTAGTATTTATTTACTATTTAAAAATGAAAACCATTTTTCAAAAGTTGGCCAACGCACTGCCCCCCCATAGGTGTGTAAGGAAATTGTAAACAAAATTTCAGCCAATTACGTTTATAAATGGCTTCAGGATATTGTTTTAAATCAAACAATTTTCAAACAATTTCCTGAAGACATTTGTAAATGTAATTGGTTGAAATTTTGTTTACAGTTTTCTAGCATAATTACGGAGGGCAGTACGGTGGCCAACTTTTGAAAAATGGTTTTGATTTTTAAATAATAAATAAAATGCTCATGCCGATAATGCAGATTCCTACAGGAGGGTTTCACATCCCGTTAATTGGGTAAATTAAAATGCAAGAGATTTAAGTTAAACAAGAACCAGCATACATAAATTACTTGTATATTTAAACATTTCAATAGTATTAGTACTTTTCGATACGGGTGCGGAAGATGATTGTTTACTTTGTGCAACGGTTTGAAAAGTCGCACGAGTTGAATAATCACTTAGGGTGCGTTTTCATGGATAGAGTAATTCGCTGCGAATAATAGCCCTATATTACAATGAGTACAAGAGAGAACATAAATTAAGTCTTTTCTAAAAAATATTTTAGCTAATAGCGATTAGCGCGTAAAAATCAGCTGATTTTTATTCGCAGCAAATTACTTGACAAAATGAACAAAATGACAAATAGTTATTATAAGTCATTAACCTTCCTAAGTGCATCAATGCAACTAACGTAGGAGATTAATATTAAAAACATAAAAAATTCAGTTATAAATTTTTTTTCTGAAATTCGCGTACGGCGTTGTTAATTTTACGTTGCAAATTGGTCTGTTATATAGGAATATTAACCTGCATATACTACTACACGATCTTGCATTAGTTAACTATAAATCGTCACAAGTAAGATAAAAGACAAACTGGTTTTAGCCAGCTATAAGCAATACATCAACGCTTACTTTTGTCTGCATGATTTAGTATATATTGTTAATTATAATTAAACACGCAATATTTTATAAAATTTAAAATCTTATTTAAATTTAAAAGATATACAATAAAATGCACTTTAAATAAAAAGCTCAGCCGATTTCCTGATTCTTTTCACCACTGAGTTTTTACGTGCTGATTTTGATAAGAATAATAATTTTTTCTACAATCAAGTAAATTACAGTTCTTTTAATTTTGAAGAAAAAAATTAACTTCACTGTATAATATGTCGAATAATAAAAAGTCAAAAAAATAACTAGCAAGGTCTGGATATTAAGCTACTTTATAGGCATGAGGCATATGAAAAATCAAGTGAGGAAGCGGTTGCAGGTAACGCTGCACACACGCAGATATAAAAGAAGCAGCTTGCATTGCACAATCCGTTATATATGTGTGCCGGCCTGGTGGCAACGTCGGCTGTGCAACATAATTCGTACTCTCTGACGCGTAAAGATTTAATTTGCTCAGAAAGCCAGCCGCTGTGCCGTGCGGCCTCGAGAAATCTGAACGGCCGTTCGTTTGCGAGGAACTGCCCGTAAGGCGCGCTCCTCTGTGCTCACGGCTTGCTGGCCTATAAGCAAGCTGTTAAGACAAGCTGTATATACGCGGTTGGTAAGCTTGCGTCTTGCGAAATACCTTTTTGTTTTTTCTCTACGAATGGATAGAATCTGAGTGACGCGTCGGCAGCCACCGTCAGCATCCGCAGTGGCGGCCATTGGCACGTACACACTAGCTGTATTATGGATTCGGCGGACATTTACATAGAATTTTTATGATGTACATGATTTCGATTTTGTTTGTATGTATTTGTTTCTATACCGAAAAAAAAGAAACAGCTGTAGGTAATATGCAGGCATCTTTGTTATGAGTAGATACACATTTTTGTAAACTGAACTATTTTATTAGGAAATCGAAAAGGCACTAATAAATTACGTAATTTATTATCCTTTGTCATAGATATTAGACCAAAGAAATCCATTTCCAAATTTATTTTTGTATCAGAGGCTTCATTTATAACAACTGAACGTAACTTTTTTTAATTTAAAATAAAGATAACATCGCCGATTTTACATTTTACATGTTATGCCTTTACACCTGATTTTTTTACTTGCACCGATCGTATAGGAGAATCAACATCTTTCAAACAGCACGTATTTTTTGCTATTTTCTTCTACTATTACAAATGTTTTGCGTAACAAAATCAAAATGCAATGCAAAATTAATATTGTCAAGATAACTTTACATTTAATGTTAGTTCAAACAGTTATATATAGATTGTATTAAAGGTACGTTACTGCGTATCTGCAATAATTATTTTTTATATATTTTCTATTTCTCATTGAATATATCAGTTATACGTTACGGGGGGTATATTAAGTATCACATACAAATTTACAAAAGCAATTTTTAAATTAAAAACCGGATATGAAACGAAATCTTGTCTATTTGACTGAATTTAAAAATTCTTTAAGAATTAATTTTTAATAAAACATGTCTTATGGCATTTTCTTAAGAAAGTTGTTTAGAAACTCGAGTATAAGTCGATACGTAAATGAGATAAATGTTAATTAAAAAGTAGTTCATATAATATTGGTAAAGTATATACTTGTTCAGCTATAATAAAGACAAAATTCATATTCTTGTATTGAACGGCATCGTAGAAGGCTTATCCACGACAACAAAAAGAAAATAAAATCTATTCAAAGACGAATCACCCACGTTTGCTGCGTGCAAAGGCATGACAACGAGAACCGAATTGAGTCTCTTAATATATATATAGTACATGGGGTATCAGCGGTTGGGTATGAATTTCAAATTTGTGCACTGAAAAAGGATAAAACTTTTCGGAGGTAGCCATAGCGTGTCCAGACCGCAAGATGGGAAAGCGGCACGGTTTTCGTTTCGCAAGCGCCGACTTCGTTGCGGACTACCTAGTTACGAGCGAGCGTGTGCACGCGGAGAGCCGAGAACGGAATTTCTTGACCGCTGCAAGTGAGTATGAGACCCGATCCTAATCTCGCAAGGTTGACGCAGCACAAGCTGTTTACCGAATTAAGCGGATGTAACCCTTTTCCCGCGGACTTGCCTCTGCTTCCGAGTCATTTCGGGTCAAGTATCGAGATCAAACGGTGAGTGTATGCTCTGAAACCGGATCAAAATTTTGTGCTCAACTTGTAACTTGCTCCAAAGATTTTACTGCGAAGGTGTCCTATCTACAATGACGGAAATAATAATAAGCTTGTTTTTTTTATCACAAATATATAATCAATCTTCAATTTTTAAAAATAACAAATTAACATAATACACAAAGGTTATTCCTTTAAGCCCACAGTAAATATTTACTATCTTTGCTTATAAAATATATAATTACTTGATAAGGGAAATTTTAAAGTAAAACCCAAAATTAAATGTATATACTTTAAAAAGAAATGTATAACAGTGCATTTCGATTTACTGACAATTTTACGTAGCTGAGGTTATGAAGGTGTGCATAAAATCTCGCGCACGAAATAGTTTATTACGATACATGTGCAATAATAGTATATTACGATACGAGTGCGATAAAAGTGATTTTTGGACTCGTGTGAGGTTAGTGCCCCAGCGATGCGAGGGAGATAATTCACACGAGTCCTAAAATCAGTTTTATCTCACTTGTATCGTACGATATTGTATAGTACAACGAGCGAAAACGCCGATTTATTTTACGCTTGCGTGCAATAAACAGGCGTTTTTCGCATGGCGTGCTATAAAAGTTCGAACTCGTGTGAATTATCGCCCTCACTTCGCACGGGCGATGAACTTCACTCGCGTCCGAAAATCACTTTTATCGCACTCGTATCGTACGATATTTTATAGTATAACGTGCGAAAACACCGATGTATTTTGTTTTCGCACGGCGTTTTTCACGGCGTGCTATAAACATAATTATAAAGTATAATAATTACAAGATGTATTCGATGAAGAATTTAAGGCGCAATACTGATAACATTATATACAAGCAGTGTCACGGTTTCTTTTCATAAACTTTTCACCAATTTTTCCCTTAACGCCATCACAATATTTACCTAAGAAAAAAATTCACATTGCGATGAAAGTATTGACGTAATAGGAATAAAAATGATACAGTAACTGAAAGGTAACTAGGAATTCCAGAAAAATAATTAAAATAACTTGGTGATCGGAATGATAAATAATGTAAATGGCATTTACGTAATTTTCCAAGTATACCACATTTCCGCCCGGTGGCGTTTTGAGAATACGATAATTTCTACTCGCTGGTGGTGAAAAATAGTATACGCACCACGGGAGTAAACAAAGAAAGCCTCAAATCGCATGTTTATGGCCCTCGGCTTCGCTTCGGGCGAGAATTAAATCTGCAATCTGAGGCATTCTTTATTTTTCCTCCCTTGGTGCGTAATATACTATTTCTGCACCACCAAGGCGATTTCGTGAGACAAGTGCATACCAGTCGTTTTTCCCGCATGTATACCCATTAGACTGATGTTATCAATCGTTCGTGAGTAGCGAAAATTTTTGGATGCCTCGTGCGCTTAATTGTGCGCGGGCGTCCACCTTGCATTATAGCCTGCTATCGCATTATACGGTGCAGCATTGCGCTAGTCCCGGTACGTACTTTTGCGTGTTACTGTTAGGTGTAACGTGCTATTATCGCGATGTACTTGCAGGAATGAATGTTTTACAATTAAACGCGTGAGAGAAATTAAAATAATATAAGATTTTAAAATCTCCCATTGTGCGCAAATACAAAATGTAATAAAATAATTGTTATTGTCTTAATTAAATACACTGTAGTGGAAAAATATGACAAACGTGTTTGTTTTTATTGAATTAGTGTTAATTTTTTCACACCTGTGTACCATTCATTGACGAATTTTACCGTTCCGCTTGCTCCCCGACAAAGTGAGGATTTCAATATTTGTACGAGCGTGTAAACGCTTAAAAATAGCCAACCAGCATATCAGTATACCGGGCCCTAAACAGACCCATCAGTGGGCTCGAACTTGAGCGTGAGAAATTCCTCGTATAAATGAGCGCCTTTATAAAATGAATGGCGCATACACTTGATACATTTTGTGTTAGAAAGTATTCGAAATTCCAATGTTAAAGTAGCAAACTAAACACCTGCAACCTTACGACTGGACTGAAAAGCATGCGCAAGAGAAAAATTATAAGCCGGAAACAAAGAAAGCGTGGAAGGCCAAAGCAGGAAGAGGAGAACGCGATCCTCTCTCACGTAGCCCGTTATTTACCTCAGCGAGCAGCATCAGCAGCAGCAGAAGCAGGAACCAGCAGAGGCGCGTTGGCGCTTCCGGCCCCACAGCCATCCTCGCTCTCGTCATCTCTCTCTTTCTCAATGCCAATCTCCTCTCTGGAGCTCTCTTCGGCTACTCTGCGGCTCTACGAGACTCGTCCTTTCGCTTCCACCGTCTTTCCGTCTTTCTTTTTTCTCTTTCCCTCCCTCTCAATCGTCCCGAGTTGCCCGAGTGCGCCAGCGACAGAAACACTTCACTCGCGGCTCCTCCACGTAGCACCTCGGTCTACCAGTAGGCGCGACTCCACCAAATCGATTGTCCCTGCGTGTTCCTGGCTTCGCGCAGCGGCCTAGTGGCTATTCCTTGCTGCTACCCGGTGGCCGCGCCACATCACGAGGAGTCGTCGCGGTGGAGCAGCGGCCGCTCGCCTCCCTTCCTCTCGCGGACCGAGTGCACCTGCTGCCGCGGATGCCCGGGATGCGTCGCGGCCATGTTCCAGCTCCCCTCCCTCGTCGTCCTCGCGCGTCCACTCACTGGGCCAACGGCCTCCGCATCCTCGGCGAAACGCTGCCGCGCCGCCGCGCCGCCGCGGGCGTCCAGGCTGAGCCGATACGGCACTGCGGAGGCGCTCCCTCAAGGTTCCGTTCGTTGCGTTCGCTGCCGCGCAGCGGCCTTTCACGCCTTCTCTCGCTCCTTTTCTCCGCGCACCTCGCGATCTCGGGCAACCCCTCGCCTCGTTGCCCCCGTACTCGCGACTGGCCAACTGCCGTGTGCTGCACTGGCGCCCACTCGGCCTACCTCTCGGAGGAGGCTGCAGCCCTCTTCCTGGAGCTCGTCCTTTTGCCCGCGCAGAGACGCCCGACGGCCCGTGGCACGCGCAGCACACACGAACGCTCACAGCACCACCCAGTCACCCAGACCACCGCTACGGCCTACGAGCTCTCTCTCGCACTCGACGACTCGACTGGCAGCTGGACAAACTACACTGACACAGCGCGCCGCGCGACTGACCGTCTACCAGCGCTGCCGTCTACTTTCGCGGTCCGCTGGCTGCGCTCAGAGCTGGCTTTCCCCCACTCCCACTGTTCCGCTCGACCATTCTCGCTGCAGCAGTACACTGAGTACCATAGTCGCGGCAATGCCGACACTGCTCGCGGCACGGCGGCACTCGCTCAACTCGCTCCGGCTCTCCGAGACTATACCGATATAGTGCGGGTGCCGATGCCAGTCGAACGCACGTCGCACACCTGCGCACGCCTCCACGTTCATATTATTGCTTTCGAGTTTCGATTCTGCCTTGCGGAGTTGTGGCTTGCGAGTTGCGGGACCTACCTCGAAGGCTTGAACATCACCGCGTAGCCGTCCGGGTAGGTTAGGTCCTCTCTCGCAACGGCACCGCTAAACCGCTTGCACTGTGCACACGGTACTCACAAAAACTACATAAGAATGAGTGAGACAGATGGTGAAATCAAGCATATACAGGCACGTTAGGTCGGCACTCGGACAACCAATAACAAAAACATGTAAGTCTGGCCTTTTTTTGTCTCATTCTTTTGCTTATATTGGTGCGTGTACTTTTCTTCTGGCTGAAAATATTCGAAATTCGCGCCACGATTGTGCCGAGCTTACTTATTATTGACAATTTATATTTATTTTTAAAGCTTTTCTATGCTTATTTTCGTCCAATTTCGACTTATTCAAATTTACGTCTCGATTTTAGTAATCGAATAAACGAGTTACTGACAAAGCCAACAGCAGCATAATGTATTAAGTTCAAAGTGTAAAATGCACCCGTAATTGTTAAGTTTGAAGCGCGCTTTATAGATTATAATTAGCGCAGTATAATTTCTGAAGTGAAGATTTTCATAACTCACTATACATGCAAGGTAAAATGTAGGCAAAATAACAAGATCACTATGAATTGAAAATCATTTATTCATATTTTCAATATTTCAAAAAGCATTCACAAGAATTTATTATCTACTTAACTATTTTTACAATTTAATTTACAATTTTCTTATAAAAATTTACCCTAATCACTTTTTAACATTGCTTAACACTTTGTAAATCATTCAAATGGCAGTTTTGTATCATATTAACATTTTATTAATGTTTATCAAACGATTGAAAATGAGTACTGCAATGAAATTATATTTTAAAATTTTCAATATATTTGTTAAAACAATTAACAAATTTTCAGTAATAGTAATAACTAATAGTTTCAATATTTATTGTTAGTAAAAAATTAGAAATTACCAAAAAATGCTTTTGCAGCATTTTTCTTTAATCATATATAACGAAATTAAATTTCTTACAATGATTTTACATAAAAATATCTATATGAAGCATATTTGAAAAATTTGGAGAGTAAAAGTATTGTTCTGCATTCAAAAAAGACACTTTTTACACACGGTGCGTAAAGTGCGTACTTTATTAATTTTAAGTACTTTACGCCGGTAGGGGCGGTAACCAAGGTACGCATTTTACGCCGCTCGCGCAAAAAAATAGTATATGCACCACGGGAGTAAGTAAAGAACGCCTCAGATCGCATGTCTGGACAATTACATGCGATCTGGGACATTCTTTACTTTTAATCCCTAGGTGCATAATCTACTATTGTAAAATAATTAAATTATGTAATATTTTGAGGCAGTCTTTCTATTGTTTTTTTTTTTATACAAAATTAATGCATTAAGTTTAGACTTAATTAATATAAAATTAATTATGTCTAATCTCTTTGAAATCATAAATTATGTAGAAAATACCAGAATTAACAACTTTTTATAATATTAATTCATGTGTAATTATACAATTTAAATTAGATATTTTTCTTTGTACTTTCCTTCAAATTTTCTCAGTTCAATAAAGCAAAAGAAAACATTTAAAATTAATGTTATCATAACATTTAACTGTACTTTTAAAAAATATCAATATTAAAATGAATACTAATCACAGATACAATAAATTAACTATCTTATTTTCAAAAGAAATTCTGTTCCAAAAAGTGTAAGAAATTTATAGTTACATTTTTTGGAAATACCTACAATTTTATATTTATACTATAATTGTTTATAAATTATACTTAGAAAGAAAAAAAAATAGATGCCATAATACAGTTTCTTCGTGACATCCACTTTTTTAGTAGTACAATTATTTATAATAATGTAATATGTAATGTATAATACATTAGAGAAAATTTTCATTAAAGTGATACCAGCGTAATGGAAGAATTCAAATGTGCTAAAAAAGCTTCGCGTAATTAAAAATCTAATATCATTGATAACAAATTTTTTGTGCATATTTCAATCGTGTATCAAAAATGGTTTTGTACACAATGCACATAGTTTGACTATATTTACAAAATTCTTTACTTGAAGTTTTATAAAAATTTTCAAGAAATGTAAATTTCAGGAAAAAAATTTATTTTAAAACCAAAAAGGCTAGCTTTTTTGTCGTACGACTTTCCAAGAAGATATTGGTCTATTTTGTAAGTATTGTATTTTCCTTTTACCCCACCTGAGCCAAATGAAACCAATGACAATACAAAGTAAACTTTCAATGTAGTATCCATCTAACTGTGTATTACATATCCCACTTTCTTTTTCACAAACCTGTAAAATATAATTAGTTACTTTTATATAGATATATTTATCAATTTTCAAAGGTATATTATTTTTATAATTAAACACAAAGTAAAAACAGTAGTAATTTAAAAAATACTTAAATGAAATATTTTTTAAAATAAATAAAGCTTTACCTCCTTTTCAACAGATGTACTACAGTCATTACTGGAATCATTACTACATTGTCTAAAGGTTAAAGCATCGACAAAGTACAATGCTGCTGTTGCAGGCCAATTTCCTCCCAGGTTGCATAGTGTATTTAAAAAAGTCATATAAGTTCCTCCAACAGCAGGATCACTAACTCTGGCAAAGAATGCCATAGATGCAACAAACATGCAGCTTGCACAAACCTGGTATAAAAATAACGTTTGTAAGAAAATATAAAAAAAATCTTTAATATTTGATATTTTACCTGATGAAAAAGATATAATGCAACTAATAGTATAAAATATGAAGCAGGTACTTCTCCTTTACTTATAAACTGTGGAGTTATCCATACTAAAAAAGCTGCTACTAAACCAAATAACAACCTAAACAATTAAAGTAACTATAAATCACAGGATATAAAATCACAGAAAAATAAGCATTGATAAATATTTAGGGATAGTAAGTACCTGCAGGGCATAGCTTTTAAAAATATATCCATTGGTCTAGGACCTGCAGTATATCTTGATATAAAAAGAGGCAAAACTATTTGCAGTGGTATCATCGGCACAGCCATAAGGGCAATTTTTTCTTTTGGAATTCCAGCTTCAACCATTTTTAAACCAGTTACAGCATCATTTGCTGAGAATCCAATCTGAGGGATAAAAAAAGTCCAGTTTACTAATTATTTTTTTGCCTAGCAAACCGAAAGCGTCCATTTTCGGCCCGGCGCTCAATCGTGAGGTGCTTCCTCGCTAGGAAAAAATATGTGGTATGCGCACCTCGGGAGTAAATAAAGAACGCGTCAAATCGCATGTTTGTTAAATCACAATTTACATGCGATTTAGGACATTCGTTACATTTACTCCCTAGGTGTGTAATATACATAAATAATAATTCTTTATATTTCTATTTACCTTAGAAGTTAATAATATTAAAGCCATAAGTTTAATATTTGGTAATTTCACTGTTCTCCATAGTGTATGGTATGCCTTTGAAACATTCATATTTTCATTTTTTGTATTATTTTCTCTGTTTTCATGTTTAAATAATCCAATAAGAGTAGTAACAACAATAAATGTAAGACCCCAAAAGTACAAAAATCCTATAAGAAAGTTATTTGTAAAAATAAATGCTTGATAGCATGGAATATTTACAATTTAACTCACCAGGAAGTGTAACTATTCCTTTATCTGATGGAATGCTTCTTAAATATGCATTGCAAAAATCTGGTGACTCAAAAGCCATGAAAAGAACGTAACCAAGGAAGAAGCCAGCTGTTTGACCAACACTATTACAAGTTGAAGCATAACCAACATTGCATCTACAATGAAAAATAAATGTTTAAAGAATTGAAAATTATGTTTGTATTTTTTGTAAAATATAAAAATTTGGAATTCAAGTACCTTTTTAACATTGTTAAGGCCCATCCATCAACAACTATATCCTGAGTTGCAGCCAGCACATTTAGTATAAAGAATAAGACAGTCAGTAATCCAATGTTT
This sequence comes from Eurytoma californica, assembly GCA_035586675.1. NCBI lineage: Eukaryota > Metazoa > Arthropoda > Insecta > Hymenoptera > Eurytomidae > Eurytoma > Eurytoma californica. The sequence continues at coordinate 17,563 of JAXIUT010014033.1, forward strand.
AGTTCGCTTCCTTGAGTACGACCCAGCCAGTGATCAATATTACTTGATAAGTACAGCATGAATATGCCCATCAAGTATTGAATTGGTATTAACCACGTTTTTCTTCTTCCAAATGTTACAATATATAATGAATCGACTATTGGAGCCCAAAGCAGTTTCAGTGAAAATGGCCATATAACAAAACTGAATTCTGCCTGAAATAATATAAAAGATTTGAAAAGGACTTAGAATTAGAAAGCTATGTGTGAGGTAAAAGAATTGCCTATTAAGGCAAACGCTCACCTGTTGTTTGTACGATACTCCACGATTCTGTAGAATCATAGGAATAGAGCTGCACAGTCCTAGAGGTATTCCTTGAAGTAGGTATAAAAATAGTAAAATGGCAATGTTCTTTTCATCGCCTTTAACATCCCCATGCTCGACAGAAATTCCATTAACTTCACCAGCCTGCTCCATTACGTTCATCTCCTTGTCTGCTTTTCGCTTCATTTCTTGAGCTCGTTATTTTGGTAAGACTTAGTGATATACTATAAAAAAAATAAAAATGAGACTTGAATAAAGATAACAGCTGGGCGCGCGTTTTCTGAATTTGTAGAGCGAACAAGAGATTAGACTTACCGTGTAGAAGAGCAAGCAGCTAAGCAGCTCGGAAACCTATTGAAAAAGCCGAAAGTATGAGTTTCAGAACTCGGGAGACAGTCGCGCGATTATGCTAATGCCTCGTCTCACGGTCAGTCATCGTCGACGTTAGAAAGGAGGTGCCAGTGTTCAGTGTCTACTACTGCTGCTTAGCACAGATTGGTATACACTGCGCACGGCCACTATGAATGCGCAGCATGGTGCAATCTTATTTCCCAGCTAGTTCAGGAAGCCGATCGGCCGTGACACTTGCCTACTCGACTTTAGAAACGTTTCGGAGCTGCTACCGCAGCAGTACTCTTCGACTGCAATCTGCACTGTCGGAGTTAGCTCAGCCGAGGTACAGCTGGCCGCGCATGCTGCCACGTTGTTGTCAGCGGCACAACCCGCGCGTGTCGAGCGGTCTTACGAGCTACCAGCGACGGCAGCGACCACGTACAGTCACGAACAGTCACGAACAACCACGAAGCCCGTCGCGGCGCCGCCTAGTAATCCCCGGGATGGCGCGATGGCGTGTACCGGCGTGATTCGACATTCGAGTTCTCGATAGCTTGCCGCTTGGAATCCAACTTTTTCAAAGGCGTTTATCGCGATTCACGCACCGCGAGCGTCCTTAATAGGATTTCGGCGAAAAAACACTTTTTTTCTATTAGCGAATTGGCGGACATTGTCTTCTTTTACGCCTAGCACCGTCCTGTACCGGAACCCGTTCCTCAAACTCCTATTGAATGCTCTGCAGGCTGCAGCCCTGCTGTTGGTCAACAGATTAGTGACGAAATGTAATATATAAATATGTACATATACGTCATTTACCAGTCATTATGAATCATTCTTTTGAATATTTTTCATCTGTTATTTTGAACTATCTTTTTGTATACTATTTTTAAATGAATTATTTTAATTTCAAGTTTTTTAAATCGTCAAGCAAGCTTCAATATTTATTTTCGACGTGATTTTTTTATTTTTTCTCGTACAATATTTTGGAAATTCTGCGCTGAATAACTAACAGCTAAGAGCTAAAGTTACATTACGTAGAAATTTAGTGTTTTAAGCTTAGAATTTATTCTTCCCCATTTTCAAGCGTCAGACGGAGTTGGTTCGGGACGAGGTTCGGGATGCATACAAATTAGATAGGCAGGTACATATTGTAGTGACAATAAAATATTAAAAATACAATGCAAACTTGCACAGCATATACTTTGCGTGTAAAGATGCAATTTAGAATCCCGATAATTGCCGCAACATTATATCGATTCTTGCCATGCTTTTCCATTAGCTACTGAATATGACATTTTTCGTACGATTCTAGGTAACGTAATTCTTTATTTCGAATAACTGATATTTTTAAATGTTTCAAAATCTTATTAACATTACAGAGAGTAAAAGGTAATTCGTGACACGAGTATATCCTCATTATTAAAGGAAAAAATAAATGTGCATAGACTAGACTTTTCTAATGATCAGTTACTGTTGTATTTTTGTTATAGATAGAATAGTTGATTGAATAATGTTATTGCTTTATAAGAATGATACTGGTTTATTTTTATAAAATAATTAAAAATGTAAAATACTATATAGATTATCGAACTATAGTTAGTATTGCTGTTGGGGACTGGGGAGAGGTGAGAGCCGGCAATCCCCGGGTTGGAGGTACACCAGCCTAATTGCAATGCCGGACTAGATGGCATGATCTCTCGCTTCTCGCTTTCTTGGCCTCTCTCACAGTCTCGCAACGCAACTCACAAGCTCTCTACAGTAGTATAACACACTTTTGCGCGTTCCTCTACGGATGCGGACACACACAAAGATTCTGTCTATCCAGTGAGCGCGAGCCCGAGCCGCCGCCGGCCGTGCGCTAAAGTGGGTGTGACCAGTCAGGCAGTTACCGAGCCACAGTCCGTCAGAGCGGTAAGTTTTGCCAGCAGCCAGGCTCCCGGGTGCCGGGCGACTATTCCCATAATCTCCCATAATCTCCCAGAATCTCGCAGAATCTCCCAGAATCTCGTCATCCCATCCAGTCGAGTTCCGCCCGATCTGCTCAATGCTCGGTCGCACGCGATCGATCGAGCGAGGGCCGATGCAGGCTGATCGATGGCTCCCGAAAGACCGAAACTGCGATAAGATCTCGCTGAGCCGCTTTCCTCCCTCGGTTTCACACCGGCTCGCGGATCGATTCACGGCTTACTTTATTATCAATCTCCAGTGCGATTTTTAGCTTGTTATTTTAAGTATGCCTTCTTTATGTTCAGAGCAAGCCAGCAGATACAAGAGGCAGAATGTCGCAGCAGCAGTACTATCCCTTCAAGGTGAGTTTCTTGCCGTCATCTTCTCTGTCCTTGGAGTCAGTCACGCTTTGCTGAGGCACTTTTTTTAAACAGCAAATGATTGTTTAGCGCTTGTCGATAAATAATTCTAAATGAAAGTTTGATAAAAATAATACCGTTTCAGTGCACCCCGACGGTGTACCCAGCGGAACCATTCGACGCGAACGCCGATGCCGCAGTCCTAAGAAAAGCGATGAAGGGCATGGGTACGGACGAGAAAGCCATAATCGACGTCCTTACAAAACGTGGAATCGTGCAAAGATTAGAAATTGCCGAGGCCTACAAGACCTTGTACGGCAAAGATCTCGTAAGCGACCTGAAGAGTGAGCTCAGTGGGAAGCTCGAGGATGTGATCGTAGCGCTTATGACTCCTCTTCCCCATTACTATGCCAAAGAACTGCAAGACGCTATGTCCGGATTGGGCACCGACGAGGAGGCGCTCGTTGAAATTCTCTGCACCCTGAGTAACTACGGCATTCGAACAATAGCTGCTTTCTACGAGACTTGTAAGCATCATTTTTTTTTTTTTTTTTAAATCAATCCAATTTTTTTTTTTTAAATAAATCGCTCCACCGTTTATATTTAGTACACAGTGTATCAGTTTATAAATAATCAGAACTTGCAAATGTTAATAATCCGAATAGCAGTGCGTCGGCATAACAATAAGGGGATAATTATTGCGCAAAGTAGCTTGAAGAAAGCGTGAGTCAGACGAAATTAGTTCCTCCGATGACTTGTCTTCTATATTTGTTGCTATACCGATATACCGTCGGTGTATCGTACACCAACAGAGGACGGTGATGTCATCGTTTCTTATGACCTAAGGCTAGCAGTAATCTCGCGCATAAAAAAACAATGTCCTTCCTTTCGTTAAGAATCGCATTTTTAAATTCAAATTTAAATTAACATTTTTATTAAATTAATTATGAAAATTTTTATAGTGTTTAACAGGAGCTTAGAAAGCGATCTTAAGGGTGATACGTCAGGACACTTCAAAAGACTTCTCGTCTCCCTTGTCCAGGCCAATAGGGATGAAAATCAGGGTGTTGATCACGCTCAAGCCGCTGCCGATGCTCAAGCTCTGTACGATGCTGGTAAAAAAGATTTTATTCATACCATATTTTTTATTAACTTGTCAATAACTTACAAACTTTAAATAATATTATAAATTACTTATTTTTAATAAATAGATAATAATCGCTTAACGTACTATTCTACTGAATTTGCAGGTGAAAAACAATGGGGAACAGATGAATCTCAATTTAATGCAATACTTGTAACTCGCAGTTATCAACAACTGAGGCAAACATTTATTGAGTATGAGAAAATCTCGGGTCACGACATTGAAGTAGCTATTAAGAAAGAATTTTCTGGGAGCGTTGAAAAGGGATTATTGGGAATAGGTATTACTTTTGTATTAAAAGTTATTCTTAACGGGATGTAAAACCCTCTGGTAGGAATCTGCATTATCGGCATAAGTATTTTATTTATTATTAAAGATGAAAATCATTTTCCAAAATTCGGCCAACG
>JAXIUT010014073.1:0-20066 GCA_035586675.1 Eurytoma californica
GTAGGCAAAGTTTCTTATCGACAAAAAAACTCTTTTTAGATTTTGACTCAAGTACACATTTAATATGTGCCAAGAGGTTCACGGCATCCTCTTTTTAAAAAAAAAAGATTGCCATTACAGAATTATCATAAAAATAATATACCCAATATATATCTTTAACATTGAGCTCTAAAAAAAAAATATTTTCCTGAACTCTTGAAAAACATTTCACCTTAAAATAAATAATTAAAATTTCAACAATTTCTGACGTTTTGACTTGAGAAATCTAAGTTACAGATCTGAACAATACTCCGACAGAGAATTATTAACTTCGTCGAGAGCTTAATGCGCAGTGCAACTTAGAAGCAGTAGCATCGTTAATCATACTCCGCAGCACATCGATCCGTACAGCGTTAAAGTGGCATACCAGCAAACCATTAATTCGCCGAACTCAAAACAGACCTTAACAAAGTGTGGCGGAAAGCAGCGTCAGCTCAGTGTGCGCCCTGCAAACCTCCATCGCAAAAACGCCGCTACATCCACAAATTCCCTTCGTACCAACGCTGCCCCCACCCCCTGCAGTTTCGCCGTAAACCCCGAAGTCCTCGAAACAGCGAGTTACGCGTCCGCGCAATGCGGTATACAAAATTCGACCTCGCTTCTCATTAAATCACAGAGCCGATAGTCGATGCATTAGACAAAGCGGTGACGCGCAGTTGGAAATTCACGACGGTATCGCGCGAAAAGCCCCCCCACCCTAGGGGCAAGCTCCGCGCGTAATGCAGCTATCTCGCCCGGCGGTGTCCTCTCGTCATTAGTGACGCGCGATACTAACAAGACTAATCAAGCCCCCTCGCGCCCGGTCGTGCGGTACCCGCTAATCAGCAGCTATCGTCCTCTCGCTCGCTCGCGCGGTTATCTCGCGCGGCCCGATTCGCTCCGCCGAAGAGACGAGCGCGCGCGCGCCGCCGGAGTTTATTTTATTGTTATTGATCGTTGCGCCGTGGAGCCGACCGCTTGTTTCGCCGGGGTATGACGGAGTAGCAGAGTTCGCCGGATGCGACGGTTAGAATTTCATGCTTTTATCTCATTGTCAGTCGCGGGAGGTGACGGAGGCGCCGCGCGACTTCGCTAATTAAAACGTAGGTTTGTTTAGATGCCTTATTGTTAACTGTGGCGAAGTGCGATGCCTATGCATATTTTATTGCGATTTGTAAGGAATGGTTGTAATCAGCGTGTGGAATTGAAGATGATATTATGAAATGATTAAAAAGCTTTTCGTAGCTTTACTGCAAACAAAATTAAGTTACTGAATGGTGGTGAGAATGAAATAAAATGCGAGCATTTGTCTTTTTTAATGTTATTTAGGAAAACTATCATCTTTGGGGCATTGTTTAGTGTGTGATAAGGTTTTTAAATAACAAAAAACATCGCATCTTACTTAGTGAGTAATGAGCGAAATAAGCTATTTAATAACCTATACATGTTTGATATATGGAAGTAGCAACAGACACATAGCCAGACAATATTATAAACTTAACAGCTTTCCTGTGTAGTAGAAGAAAAGCATAATAAAAATATATTAAAAATATATTAAAAAGCACATTAAAAAGCATATCAAAAGCATATTAAAGCATATTGTAATTTAACATAAATAATTCTTTATCCATAATAGTACGGAGACCAGATATAGCAAGAAAGGCTGTCCAGAAATGAGATTTGTTTAAATATAAGAAATAAAAAAGAAAGTGAGAGAGGGAGAAACGTAAAACAAAATGTAATAAATGTTTAAAGTCTTTCTGGACCGTTCTGTTTAAAGTCTTTAATAGAATCCGCTAATCGCAAGATTTTTTTATACATAGCTTATATTTTTGGAATATCTGCAATAATTCTTTTTTACGTTCACTACAATTAATTTTGAAATTTACTGGAAATCTATTATGAGAACATTAAAATAGACGATTAAAATTTTTAGTGAAGCTTTGTTCTTCCGTCTAGAAGTAAAAAATTAGATTTATTAAACTGCAGGAGCAATTTAGATAAATATTTATTAGAAAAAGTTTTAATGCAAAATAAAGTTATAATTTTAATGATTGTTATAAAGTGGTACAGTGTCGGTACGAAGTGTCTTTTTAAAGAAACGAGGTCAACCTTTTACCAAAGTCTTGTTTCTTTTGCGAGCGCACATAAGCATGAATATCATCACTGGAGCAGCTGCATGCCAGAGTCGATCATAACTGCGACTGTCGACTTTCCCCTTTGTCTTTGAAAAACTTTTCTCTTGAAGTGTAGATAGCGCGACTTTTGGCACCAGCCAGACCTTTCTGCATTCCACTCTGCTCCAGATAATTTTCGCATTTTACGACGAAAATACCCACCCGTCTTCGTACCTCATATTCTCATATTCTCCGCTGCTCTCGTAAAAATAGATCTCCTTCATTTTTTAATTAAGCAATGATATTACATCCGGCGACGATGGACTGATTATTTTATAAACCGTAAAATAAGCCGTGGGAGAATTTCATAAAAACTCGATGAAAAAATTTATTGCGCACGAAAAAAATCCACACTACGTTAAAAAAATATAAAGAAAAATATGTATGCAACATCCTCTACATCGATATTAAAATACGTTAGCAGCTCCTCACCGAGCAAAAGCATTTCCAGCTTGTCGAGCATGCGGAACGTTTAAAACGCGCCGATAAGAAATAATTGTTTAATGCGCGGTCAGTACTACAGCCGATGCGTATCCGTCATCGGGAGCGCGTCCCCGGAGCTCTCTCGAGCGAGGATTGATAATTTTTGAATCAGCCATGCGTAATGTCAAATTTGCTCTGCGTGCACCGCAGGACGCGGAGAGCGGGAAAGTCTCTCTCACTCTCTCTCGTTCTCTCTCTTCCTTCCTTTCTCCTTCTCTCTCGCAGCTGGTCCAAACGAACCGCATAATCGATAGCAAAACAAGGCGCAGCGCCGCGCGCGTTTCCCGGATAATTCGACGCGTGCGAGCCTTCCAGAATTATCATTATTATTGGGGCGAACGGGGAGCGTGATGTATACGCCGGGGAAAGATACGTTACGTGTCACCGAGTGAAAATCGGAATAGGCGAGCGGCTCGGTCTCGTTATCGGCGAGCGAGCGACGGCGGATATTTATTTGCGGCTTCGGCGGTTCCGACGCGGCCGTTGCGTTCCGTTTGTTTAGCGGGATTTAATTTTCACCGAAAAAAGGAGGACACGCCGCGCCGTCTGCACCGTGCCGCTGACGTATTTTGGGAAATTAATTTAGCCTTTTATTTCGAATCGAGAGATGAAAGGAAATTAAGTTTAGAAGTTGTCGGGGCGAAAATCGAATGCCGTCGCTTTAAACATAAATAAAGCTATAACTCTTACTTCGCGAAGTAACCTAAATAATTCCAGTGTTAAATATTCAAATGAGCAGAACGTCGAAATAGTTCAAAATTATTATGATGTTAGAATAACGTAAAATTGAGTTAGTAAAATGAGATTGAAAATTAATTTTTATTTAAATTTAAAAATTGCATTGTATTGTCATAAATATATGCGGTTACGTTTTGAAAGAGGATAATTAGCGATTGTTATATAATAAACTTTGAAAATAGCATAAAATTTGATTCGTCTATAAAATGTTTCATTTGTATTATGACAATACATTAAAAATTTACAGGCGGAAATCGAATTAAAATCGTAATAATTATTTTGTTATTTTTATGGCTTACTAATAATTGCGACGATAAATTCAACATAATACTTATTTTACGGATTCAATTAAAGTGCAATGTTTCTGCTATGAATCTGCGACAAAATTTCCTCCTTTTAACTAAATTCTTATCAAAATTATCATGTAAAATGAATAATTTTTTTATCCGTACACGAAAAAGCGCGATGTATAAGAATATAAAAAATCTAATCTTTTCAACTCATTATTCTTCCACTTTTACAAAAAAAAAGAGCGTGCAATTTCAATTTTTACGGAGTATATGCACAACGCTCTTGTGCAAATTTAAAAAAATTCTCCCGCGAATTATTTTCCTTTAAAATTCCAGCTTCACCACGTCCAACCATTCCGACGGAAATTTCATATGCATGACTGCTCGCGCAAACACTCATCGGAATTCCTCCCTTACTTCTAATTTTTTCGATGTTTACCTTTAAAATGCGCCCCCGCGCGAACGAAGAAATTTTAATAATCCCGAGGACTCAAAGCGAAGGAAGCACCAAGACGTGAATCCCGGCTTTGATACACGGGGGCGTCGCTGGCGACACCCTCGCGGCGCCGTTCGATAACATCGTCAAAATTCCCGGCCAAAGTCGTAAAATTAAATTCAAAGCGGCGATAGGGCGCGCGACCCGCCGTAAATTAAAAAGATAAGGGAGGGCGTGCGCGCGATATACCCCACATCCGCATCCGCGCACCCATACACCTGTGCGTCAACCGTTAACAAAAAACAGGAAAAAAAAAATAAACAAAGGGGAACTTCGTAAAAAAAAAAAAAAAACACGCGACCGTGAAAGAGGGAGCGGGGAGAGAGAACACATCGGGGATTCAGGGCGAATCGAGAGGAAAGCGGAATTCGATTGAGAGCCGCGCGCACGCATTGTCGGGCCTCATCGTCCGCCGCTTCTCCCGGGGCTGCTGGAGTCAAGTCCTCCTTATCTGCCGGCGGCATTATCATAATGCTATCGCGAGCGCTACGTGACGGGAAAGATGTATTATCGCTCCGGCGCCGACGTCGCTTTTCCGATCTCCGCGGGCTTATCGCCGCGGCGCGCCGCTTTTAAAACGGATGCGAATTAGCGCCGTTTTCGCTTCGCGCACCTACCTATATCTATATGCTCCGCCAGCGGAGGCGCCGCGAGAGTTTTCCCGGCTGGCGCGACTCGGGGATAAGTCTTTTCTCACTTTTTCAGCCGACACCGGCGTATCACTTCGCGCATCTATGTGTTTACGAATGCACGATCGAGAATTTTTTTTTCTTAGAATACTTTGTGTACCACTATTTACCTCGGTTATTTTATTGCTGTGAAATCTAATTAAGTTTGAAACTTAGGCCCATAATTTTAGAATCATTTACAAGAGATGAAAAAATTTTTTTAATAAATAAATATGTTTTTGATGTTCAAAAAATTGATTTAATTTATGTATTATCATATAATCATGAATTAAAAAATTTCATTTGCTAAAATATAGTGGTTAACTGTTACTTTTACAGAACGTTTGAATTATTAGGGTGGATTTCTACTAAAAATCTATTTTTTTTTTCTTTTTTACTTTTGGACCTATAAAGTTTTGAAACTTTGTACCTACCTATATTCTCTATAAAAAACAAAAATTATCATCACTTGCTCAATTGTTTTCCAATATTTCAAACCCATTTTACAAGCATATAAAAGCTATTTTCAAGCACGCGTTGAAGATACGCTACGAGTATACTAATATGATCAAAATATTTGTTCGAAGGCTCTTTTACTTCCTTAGAAAATCTAAAAAATAAAAGTTACTTTGCAGAAAATTGTCTAACTAATCAGGCACTAAATTCCACCACAAAACATTTAAAAAAAATCGATTTTTCGTTAAGTTTTCAGTACAAATTCACCTTAAAAGAAACCACGCGTAAAAAATGTCTTATCGAAAATAACAAACGTACAGGCCTTATCTCTCACACCCAATTGAAGATTTTGCAAATAAAAAAAGAATTTGCAGCAACAGTCGAAAAATATCCGGCCTCAAGTATCTCTCAATTACATCGCCAAAAAAGGAGATCGCGCGGAGAGAGAGAGCAGTAGCAAGCTCTCGTCGCTGGTATTCCCGCTTTCCGTCGCTGTCGTCGGGGTGGGTTAGGAGTCGGCGGGTGAGAGAGGGGCGCGGGGATGCCGGGGTGGCGCAAAAAGGGTCCGACGGGCGCAAAATCGGATATAGCCCGCGGAATCCCGGCGAGGCGGTGTGGCGTCACGTGCGAGAACGCGCGAAGGAAACCCTCTCGGCTTGGCGCGGCGCCAGGGCGACACAGCCGCGTTCTTTCGGCTCGACGGCCCAAGTAATAATCCTAACTTCCGGGTTAGTCTCGGGCTTAATTAGAACGGAGGTTAGCGACTCGGGCTCCGGCGCTCGGAACCCAACGGCGCGCCCTCCGCTCCCCTCGCTCGCGCGCGCTTTCACCTCGGCGCACGGTGTTACACTTCTCGGTGGCTGCTGATACATTTGTTATCAATGGGAGTAGGAACTTGTTTTGAAAAAAATCGAGTTCAAATGTTGCGGATTTTTATTGTTTTAATTAAGCGTATTAAGAGAGTTTTGCTATCGAGTGTAGCATGATAAAACTGTATATAGTGACATTTTGAAAAGTTTTTTCTTTTTATACTCATCTGTTACTACTTTCATAATGCAGTAGTATCTTAAAGCCCGAACTTGTGAATATAAGGGCAATTTAAGTGATATTTGAAACAAAATTGTCTCACTTTTCTTGGAAAAATGCTTTTTATTTATTAAAATGTTCAATACTTTATGAGAAAGCATTTAGCCAGTGCACTATGCAGGGTTTTTTAAAATAAGTATATCGGTTCATATAACAATTTTATTAAATAAAAAAAAAAAAAAAATTCACATCTTAATTTGATTAGATTCATCAAATAGAAAATGAACTTTATTATTGTTCCATGCTTTATCTGATTGATCTAATGGAAAATTTGATTTTCTTCATGTAAGAACTTAATTATAACGAAGCTTTTATTAGCACGAGTAAAATCCAACGCGCTTCGCGAGCTCAGGTATATTTTGTTATCGATTTTTAAGAGAGAATTGTTCTTTTTCTAACTTTCTGCAGATTTTTATTTAATTACAAATCATAAAACACTCTTTTTGCTTGATAATTACATATTTTGCAATATGTACGATAGGATAAACCTATAAGATATTTTGAATAACGTAATTAAAAAACATTTAAATTTATATGATATTTATATTTATTCAATTAATGTATAATTAATTTAAATTATTTGTATTTTGCGAAAGTTTAGAAAAAGTCGAAATTATGTCGTTAACAAAAAGTTTCTTTTCAGACAATCCCATTAATTTACAAAAAATTCTCAGTACTGTTTAAGGGTCCCTAATCCTTTTTCTTACGAAATCTCAGTCTAGATTTCGTATCCCCGTATCATCTCCTCTCCTTTTTCAATTTCTCCTTAATCTTTATCGTATCCGGAGTATACCCCGCTCCCCCGTATTCCCCAACTATATCAGGCCTTTTCTTTTTTTAATTTTGTCACATCCCACGCCTACTGATTTTTTCAATCTCGACGCTCCGCCGACCTCGTCTTCTCGATTCCTTTCCAAAGATTTCGACTATTAATCCGAAACGAGGAGCGAGAAGCGAGAGGAGTCTCGACTGTGCCATCAAAGTCTGACGTCTAGAATCTAATTACTTGGAAACTTTTACAGAGCTAATTTAGTGAAAGTCGCGTGGAACTTCGCCTGTCTCGCCAGTCTAAACTGCACTGCTCGCTGTACTTGCGAGTTCAAAACAAACCGAAATGCCGTGGAGGACCGAGGCAGTCGGAACGGACGGCGGATGGAAAATTAATGCGGCTCCGTGCGTTCGTGAATAAATTTCCAATCTCGATTCAATGCACAAATACGTAATACACAATGCAATGCGAAAGAGGCAGTCAGTAAACAATGTTGGTGTTTACATATCATTTTTAAAATTTTATGCAAAAACTAATTAAATTTTTTTTTTTTTAACTTACTTAACATTGATTTATTGGGTGAAAATGCAGGAATTTTGGTCTTACCTGAAACAGACAAAAAAATTTCATGTAGCAATGTGTATAAAAAAGTATTGAAATGATAAAGGTAAATTCCAAATTCGCTAATCTAATTTTAAAGTTTCGAAATAACTCTTTGGTGAAAAAGTAAATACCTAAATAATAGGTAAAAAGAAAGTTCGTTTCGACGTTTATTTTGGAAAAAACGTGAAAAGTTTACAGTCAAACCATACATAAAATCAACAATAATTGCGCTTTTCAAAACTGTGACACACTTTCCTTGCACCGTAGCTCGTGAAAAGCGCGCAGCCAACCAAAACATAAACGAGCACACTCAATAAAACTTCGCAAAAAAAAATATCATGCGCCCCAGCTGTTCCAGGCGCTAAAACAACAAGAGTACAAACCGGCCGAATCAAAATCACCGCGACAGAGAAAAAAAGCTCGAGCAACAGTCTCTTCATGCTTTGGAGAGGGAGGGAGGGGAGGGGCAAGAGTCGATTCGAGTGACCGGACAATGGACCCGCAGCAGCTGCGACGACAAACGACGAGCCGAGAGAAAAGGCAAGCGGCTGATAAGACGGAGAATCGATGGCGTCGGCCCGATGATCGATCGGTGGGACGGGGGGAGCTTACCAGATACTCTTTTTGTTTGTCTTGTTTTTCACCGGCGTGAATGTGATTGATCCTCTCCTTGTTCGCTTATGGAAAAATACCCTAGCTACCTTCAGATAATATTTTTACTGCTTTTACTGAAAAATATCTTGAAATTGTAAGTGTACATGAAGTTTATTCAAAATATTTTTCTTTTTAGGATTTACAATAAAAGATAATTAAATTGGTACTTTTAAATTAACTTAATAAGAATAAAAATATACATTTTTTTAAAATGACAGAAATTTAAATTATTTCTGCAATATACAAAGAACCACAAAATAAAAATCTGAGTATTTCATTGGAAGGGATCGATAACTTTCCTTCAAGCACACCAGGACTGGATAAATTTATTGAAGGTCATGCATCAAATGGACCGCGCTTATCGCTCTCGTTATCCTAACTCACTGAAATTAAAAAAAAAATTCCTCCTCCGCGTAGGAAGGAAGGAGTCGAGGCGAAAAAAATAAAACGAGTAAGGCCGGCGGCGTCGGTGGTAAACGCCGCGTACGGGCGTACAAAGGGAATAAAGAGAGCGGCGATTTATCGATAAAACAAGCGGCTCCGTCGCGAGCGACGCGCGATCCACGGCCGCCGTCGCATTTTTCCCTCTGTCAAATTTCCTTCGACTCTCCCCTTTTCCCTTTGTTTGCGCGCACATTTGCTCTTGCGCGTTTGTTCGCCGAAGTATTTCCTAAATTACAGAGCAAACTACGAGTTATCTGCTTTAAAACGTAGCCTTTTAAAACATTTCCCGATGCTTCAGTTGGGAAATACTCAAAAATTCAATTTCACGGTAGCACAAATATTTAATTTTTTAGTGCTTTTCTTTGTATTATTTGATCACTGAAAATTGTAAACTGTAAATATTACAGTTTTTATTAGGAACTAATAAAATATTTTTAATTTAAACAGTGCACAGAGAAATTTTTAACGGTTTTTCGAACTTTTGTAAACTAGTGCGATCTAAAGTAGAACTAACAAAATTTTTTTCATTTCATATTTGTATGAGAAAAAAATGTGCAACAAACAGTGGAAAAAGCACGAACAAATGCGTAACCTGTAGAAAAAAGTTACAGTCTAAAACGTCTGTGGCAAAACTAAACCAATTACATTTTAATTAGCTGCAATTCCTGCGAATGTTTATTCTTTTATTTTTTATCGAAAAAAGAATAAAAATTCAGCCACTTTAATTTCTCCCCGGAGCCCGGTTAAAAACGGCCTCAATTTCCAGGCGGACGTTAATTACGTTTGAACGATGCAAACAGCCCATCAAGCTTCATCGAAAAAAATCCGTCGGGCGGAGCATCATCGCCCGCCGGCCTGCGGGTCCGTTAACTAACCGCAGAGGCGCGACTCGCGCACGCCCCCCTCTTTCTTCATTACGTGGCGGCTACGTGAGATGTTAGCCAGCGCAACACGTACACCGGCGCTCGACCCCCTTTTACCCACCCCCGCCGGCCGTTTGTTCGCGATGCGATGGGCCATTTTTCGGGGGGTGGGAGGCTCTCACGGCGCGCCGCGAAATTGAGCCCTCGCAACCTGCGGCCGGAGACTTTATCGGCGGGATCACGCGAGAAGTCATGTTCGCGACTGGCACCCTTCACGTGTGTGTTGGCCGCCCCGGCCGCGATGGGTAATTTAGCCGGCGCTTGATTTTATCGCTCGCTTGAGCTATGGGAGGAAGATGCCCCCCCCCCCTTTTTTTTCATGATCGAGCGCGGCCGGTTCGTGTGCGCGCTCCCGCGCTCAGGGGCCGAGGGGGAGAAGCGGGTAGATAAGGAGGCGTTCGGAAGATCGAAGATGTTTTTTGATTATGGTCGAGGGCTTTCGACTGCTTTAAGCTGTTCAGAGTCCGGGATGATGGAGGTTGCGCAATCACCGTAATTTATTTCGGGTGATTTGCTCTGGATGTAACATTACGACGATCGCGCTTAATGCTCTCGCATGATTTAGACAGCCCTCATGGTACAGTTTTATTGTCAGTCGTATACCGAGAGATTATTGCGAAATTATTTTAATGCAAGTATGAATAAATGAAAAACCTTTATACACGTGTATTTCCAGTTATAAATCGTCGACAAGTTTATTTTAGCAAGTGCTCCTTATTTATATATCCAGTTTTATTTCAGACATCTGAACGACATGGAAATGCGAGAAATTAATGAAAAATTTATTTTTGTGCACTCTTCAAGTATGAATAAATAAAAAACGTTTCTAAGCGTTCATTCAATCGCTTGTAGCAATAAGTTTATTTTAGTAAGTGAACTTTACTTAAACAGGAGAGTCAATTTTATATACATGTTTAAACTTGTGAAATACGAAAAATTGAAATATATTTTACTGGGATTTGAGTCTGACAATATCGCGGTCTTATCTACTTACAGTCGTTAAAATAAAAAGACTTTTATAAAGTTTAAATAAATCTTTCGAACAGATTTATACCTATACGACTTTTACTGATTTACTGCTTAAGCGCGTCTCATATAATCAAATTACTGGACTCGTCAATAAAGCAGGTAGGCGAAAGGTCGGCTTTGACTTAGACATGATTTTTAATACAATAAATTTACTACCTCTAAAAGTCCTTACTTTAGGTTAATTTTGCTAGGAACAATAGATTTTTCTTATTTTTATAACATTAAAGTTAATAATTTATTTGATTTTTATTTAAACTCTAACTGCCTAAAAAACTATCATAAAAAATAATCGCATGTTTTTCTTTTATAAACTACCCTATCATTTACAAAAAAAAAAAAATAAATAAAGCAATTTGAAACGTACAGACTATTTCCACTTTGTGTATTCAATTTCAGCGCACGGGACGTCACAAAGGAGAGCCTCGATCGAGTCGGCTCGCATTAATCGTGTACGAAAATCCAAATCGCCCGAGGCACGAGAACGAAATAATCAGCGCTGGCAGGTGAAAAACGCTCCTGGCTCGCGCTCGGCGAACGATTCATCTCGCGGCTGCGGAAGATCCATCACGAAGGCGCGCAGGAGAGAAAAAAGTGAGGGGGTGGGGTGGCCCGACCACAAAGAGCACGGGGGGCAAAAATGGTGCGCGAGTAAGACGCGTCCGGCGGTTTTTCGGCTGTGGCACGCTAATGACGATCGGTTCCATCAGGCTCGCGTCTAATGACGAGCGAGCGATAATCACGCGATGCCCATTAACGCGCCAGCCGCGCTATGTTCGCGCCCCCCGACCCCCAATGAGCCGAGCCGCGACGCGTCGTCGGGCCGACAGCGCCAAGTGCATTATTATCGTCGCTCTTCTCGTCTTCTCACCATACCATCCGTCTCTGCCTCTTAGTCGGGCACTCACTCTGCCTTGTCAACGTATCCGTTGGAATAATTTGAGCGCGCGGTTTTAAGCGCCAACTCGTGTGGCTATTTGCATAGGTGAGCTTCCATCTTTTTAATGTCATTAGACAAGTCACTATGCATTATTACAAAAAAAACTTTTTTTTTTATAATTTTACCTCAATTAAAAAAGCAAGTTCGCTTTAAATATTATTAGACTGTACTCCAGTCTCCTGATAAAGAAAATGTCGAAAAATATAAATGGATGATGGTACGAATCTTTTAGCTTTTTCTCAAGAATCGAAGAATCCCGAATAAAGAAAAGGTATGTATTTATCACATTCAATGGATATTCTCGTCTTGAGACTGGTCTAATATTAAGTCTTTTATTTTTTTCAGTTATTTATATTCATTTGGTATTGGCTCGTATAAAAATAAACTACCGCAGCGCTCAAAATACACGCCTGATCGAGAAGTATAAGAAAGCATATCCATATTTTCCTCGTATCCATTGTTTACCTAAAATTGGATTGGAATTCTTAACTCATAGTCAGTAAATATCATTTAAAGTAAATTATAAATAAATTAAATTTATTCAAATAAACTGCTCGATGAAACATTGTAAATAATTTAACATTACTTTATCTACTGTCTGACCATACTTGAACCTAATCACTGAATAACTAAAGGCTCACTAAAACAACGATCGTCATCAGTAACTTAAAGTAATATAAATAATTTAACGTTACTTTATCCACTGTCGCCTGACCATACACGAACCTAATCACTGAATAAGCAAAGCTCACTCCAACGATCACCATAAATGAATGTCACTTAAAGTAATATAAACAAATTGAATTTATTTAAAAAATCTGCAACGTAAAACATCGTCAATAATCCTAACATTATTTTATCAATCGTTGCCTGACCATACACTAACCTAATCACTGAATATCTAAACGCTAACGAAAACAACCATCACCATCAGTAAATGTCACTTAAAGTAATGTATATAAATTAAATTTATTTAAATAACCTACTCGGTAAAACATCGTAAATAATTTAACATTACTTTACCCATCGCCGACTGACCATACTTGAACCTAATACTGGATAACAAATAACTCATGAAGCCAACGATTACCATAAGTAAATATCACTTAAAGTAATATAAATAAATTGATTTTATATAAAAAAAACCTGCTCTAAAACATCGTAAATAATTTCACATTACTTTATCCATCATCGCTTGATCGCACTTGAACCTAATCACTGAATAACTAAACGCTTACTAAGACAACGAACGCAGTTAATCCTTCTGTGTTGCTTGTTCGTGAAAAAGCAACGTCTCCACTTTACACTTCATCGGTATTTACCAACGATTTTTCGAGTACGTCGAGAGCGTGGCATACGGTGAATTTCCGAGTTCGCGTGGAGCTTAGTTCGCGAGCGCCGAGGGACTCATTAAAGGCGATTAGTAGTCTTTTCTGCCGACGTTGCACTATCTCCCTTTTTTCCCCGGCGTTCGTGTTTTTTTCCGCGAAAGTGTGCCTCCCCGCAGTGAATCGAAGCGCTCCGTGAGAAAACGACCAGCATTAAAGTCACTCTCGCGCGAGAAGTCTGGGTGTTCGGGAAAATGAGGAATCTTTTTTGATTTGTGAGAAACCCATGTGTCAATAGTCAGTTTGCTATTCTCATGTCAATTTGTGTTACTTTAAATTGACAAGCTAAAAATTATTTAATGATGCTAAATTAATGAAACCGTAATATTAAATGAGTATTGAATAAATCAATTTGAATATGCTCGATTCGATAAATATGAATTACATTGTTATCAATTACTTCTGATATTAAATTATTAAAACTCTCTTTATTTCATGAACCAGACGAAAGAATAGTTTGAAACACTCTTCAGTAAAGGTAAATGAAATTGTGTTTTCTTTCCGTCAGTGTGTGAATTACCGTCAGGATAATCTCATTCACTTTAAAAATAAAACAAAGAAGTATAATCGAGAGTAAATTGTAAGAAGCAAAGGGTATAAAAGAAGGTGAAAAATATAAAAAGCTTGCTGAGTGGAAAAGATGGTTTTTGAAGGTAGAAAAAAGAAAGAAACGAGTGAAGTGGCCGGAAAAAAGAATAGTTGAAGCGCTCAAGTAAAACTGACTGAATTGAAATAATGTGGTGAAAGACAAACACGTATAAAAGATAAAAGTACACGTTATACAGTACCTAACTGCAAAAATTTAATTCGACATATAACTATCGGATAACTCAAATATCTAATATCAATTAAACACTAACAGAAAGAATAACTATTAATTTCTTCAAAAAAACAATTTTTCTTGTATCATATTAAAAAACTCGATGAAATTTCCAGAAAAAAAAAATATCGGACTCTCTTTTTGAACGAAATTGAACTTTTTTTAGAAAGAAACCACCACTTCATCAAATAAAAAAAAAAAAAATTCTACGCGCTCGATATATTTCTTCGGGAGAGATCGCCGCGTGTCTACGCGAAAATTCCAAATACTTGAAAAAAAATTTGCCGGTGCGCGCAAAGGGACCGTTTTCGCGCGACGGGATAAAAACCGACCAAGTCGCGTGGCGGCGAAGAAAAAAAAACTGGCGTACGGCGGCGATTGAACGCGCAAAGCTTAAAGAGCGCAGATAAGGAATTTTCAATATGTACCCGCGGGTCGCCGCAAAGGCCGCCGAAAAAAAAGAGGAGGCGGGGGAGCGACGGCCCGGCGCAAAGAGTAAGCGGATGCGCGCCGGTTTTGAATTTCCAGGTCGCCTTGTCGGTATTTTTTCAAAAGCCGCGATCTCTTTAAAGGGCTGCGCAAATATATGCCTTTGCCGTTTCTCCTGCGCGCTTCTTACGATTCATCTGCGCGGCACACATTTCCGCGCGGCGTTCGCCAGCTACGCTTTTCTGCCTTGCATCCCCCACCGGCGGCAGATGTAGATAAGGATAAAAATTAAGGCCCACTCGGAGATTAGCCGGCGACGCGACTTTAACCCCGGCGAAAGACCGGAGAGCTCCTTTCAAACCGGCCGCGGCTAGAAAGGGAGAAAGGGAGTTGAGAGATTTTCCTTTTCATGAAATTTTCAGCCCGTTTTACAGTGATATATGCCGCGAGATTTTTAAAGTGTTACTTTATTTAGAATTCGTCGGCTTAAATATTCCTTTCGTTATTCCGCAATGTAATCGAGCTCTTGGGATTCGTAAAGCAGTCTTTTTTTTTAATTTTTCTAAATTTTTTAAATCTTGATCTGTGAGTAAGTGATTTGAGAGTCTTGAAGTATTTTTGCATAAAAGAGTTAGTAAGTTGAGAGAATCTCTCATGAGTTCAGAATAGCAATGATTATGCTAAATATTTCGTTAGAAAAAGCAGATGCTGCAATACAAATCAATCTTCTAGAAAACAACAGTAGTTGTGTACAAATAATTAAAAATGCTTCCCAAAAAAAATTTGGTTAAAAATGTGGTTTGTGATCACACAACCCATACCTTTTTTAGTAAAGGATAATTAGCTCTAGTACCTAACTAAATCCTGAAACTGTGAAAAAAATAAAACAATCAAAATTTTAAACGAAATCATAATTTAAAAAGAAAATGGCTTTTCTATTAAAAAAAAGGACAGACTACAGCTCGCAGCATTGTCCATAAAGGAGCGCAATAAAAGGGTAGAAATCTCGGCCAATTGGTACACTCACCTCAATAAAGGATGCCTTTGTAGTTGACCCCTTGAAACCAGTGGCAGGCGGAAAACGCGATTGAAGTCATTCGCCGGCGAGGCGAAAGAGGCGCCCGCACACGAGCCCGGCCGGTGGCGCGCGCATGTCATTAACGTCATTAAGCGCACGCCGGCGCGCGAGCTCGGGGGAGGGTTAAAACACATACTCGGGCGACTCTTTGTGCGCGGCCCTCTCGCGTTCCCTCCCGGCCGTTAATCCGACCGCCCGACAAAAAAAGGCCACTTCTCGGCTGAAGGAAAGCTCCCGCCGACCCTTTACGCCCCCGCCCCCTCCCTCTCTCTTTATTTCGCACTCCTTGCTCTTTCTTACTTGCACGGCTAAGCGCCCTCGCTTTTGCCCGACACTCCTGGACTCGTGCTTGCAAAATGTTTCGATAGTTCGGGAAATGAAATAATACCCGTCGGAATTTTTGAGAATTTCAGAGTGAATTCTTTTATGAGATCGAATAATAACGTTGTACTTTAGTAAAAAAAAATTGATTTTTTTATATACAGAGAAAATGGTTCAATAAAAATTACTCTCATAGTTTTGTAAGCATTTTTATGTAGTTAGTAATAGCCTAATCAATTGCAATAATCAGGGTAAAAATTACAACTTTTTTGAGTATTTTTTAGAATGTTGATTAGTAATTTTTATCAACCAGATCACATCGTCCCAAAATTACTAAAAACATAGAATCTTTATCGAACCATTCTCATCGTGTATTAAAAAATTTGTCTTTTACAATTTTGAAAGTGCTAAATTCTGCTAACAACTGTAATAGTCGATAATTTGATGAAAACATAATTCGATTTTAAATCGTCGACAAATAAACGAACGTAACTACTTCATCTTTTAAAACCTATTTTCAACCAATCGCTAAAACTTTTTCCAACATCTATCCCAAAACGAAGAAAACATCTCCAAAATGAGAGAAAAATAGAATATCGATAGAAGAAAAAAAAATTTATTGGACGGCCGGCTCGATATCTCGGCAGAGCCGTTGAAAAAGTGCCTCATCCAGCGGGCGGAAGTCCCGCCCAGCAGCGCTCTCCATTACAGCCTCGTTTCCCGTCCCCAGTCGCCGCTCAAAAGAGCCGTCGCTTTGGCCCCACGCGCGCGCGCGAAGTACCCGGCGCCGCGCACGAAGGGCTGCACCGAGGCCATCTTTTTCGCTCGTCGCACGCAGCCTCTCGCAACACCCCCTCCGCCTTCGAGCCGCTGTCACTTCATTATGCTTTTACGAGAGAACGCGATATTGTGCGTGGGCGCCTCCCCGTGCGCCCGGGACACGTACGCGCGACTTAAGAGGGGAGAAAGGGCGGCGGAAGTGGCGAGCGAGCGAAAATGAAGTTGAAAGCGGAAATGTGCGCGCTGCTCTTTACAAGAGGAGAGATAGAGAAGGTATTTCTCAAAGAGAGGTTTTTGCAATACTTCTCCCGGTAATAGATTGATTTGGCAGAAAATTTGCTAGGTTTTGTTCGATTAAGTTATTTCACGAGGAACTGTTTTTACAAACAAAAAAATTGGCATTTTTCGAGTTTTGAAGTAAACGATAGTAAGGCGCGATATTTGTTCCAAATGTTTTAATTATACTCTAAAAGATAATAAAATAAAATAAAAGAATTTTTTAATAAACTGATGTTTTGAAATGTTTTTCAATTTTAAATACCGCATGTAATTCAAATTTTAAAGATAGTAAAACATAAGTCTGACCATACCCGGCTATTTCTACTTTTTTTGAAAAAGGGGACGTCTATGTGTAGTTTTGATAAATGAGAATAAAGAATTTATTTCTATAAAGGAAAACAAAAAAAGTTACTTATTCCAAACATAATATATTATTACTTCTGAATGGCGGACGAAATCTTGATTTTTCTACTCATTTTAGTAAGAACGTTGACTACTTACTGTTATCCCTTGGTCATTCTATATTTTCCTTCAGAAAAGTCTTTATTACTTTCTCTATAAAAAAGAAACTATTATGACGCAATTTGTACGATATATATTTTCCTCTCGCAACATCGCATATAAAGTACTAAAAACTATTAAAAAGAAATCGCGCAAAAGTCCAACAATGGCGTACCTTCCGTAAATTTCTAGCAGAGTACAATTAAAAAATAAATTATCTCCATAAATAACGAAGCAGAAAGGGGAAAATAGCCCGGTGAATCTATCGCGATATCGAACTTAAAAATTTTATCGCACCTAAAGAGCTTTTTCGCTCCGCGGGGGGCGCGGAACAAGTGGCAGAGAGAGAGAGCAGTCGTGGTCGCTCGCAATGGAGAGACGGATATATAGTGAGCGAGAGAGAGAGAGAGAGAGAGAGAGAGAGAGAGAGAGAGAGAGAATCGACCAGGGAAAGGAAAGCGTCTGGTCTTAAGCTTTACTTCGCCAATTTTTCAGGTTCAATAATTAAAGCACTTTATCACAGTCCATAATTCGCAGCCTATACTCGCGGTGGCGCTCGCCCTCCCCCGCCCCAGGGAGCTGAATCTCCGGGAAGTAAGAGCCAATCGAGTGCGGCACTATCGGGCGAAATATCGCCACTCGACGCCCCCCCCCCCCCCCCCATCCTCTCTATCTTTCTCTCGCGCCCTCGGTCCCTCTCTAAACAGCTTACACGGGCTTTTGACGTAAAAAAGCTCCGTCATGTCTATAACGACCGTCGCTGAGGCCCGTATTTCACCGCGATTTTTTACGTGCAAACCTCGACTCTAAGCTCCCTACTTACGTCCTCCGTTTCCTTGTATTATGCATTGGCACTTCCCTGACTGATGGTGCAAGTGAAATACGGTTCTCCGAACGTCCACGATGATTTATTAACGGCGCCTTGTATCGTATTAAATAATAATTATAGGATGGGGGGAGAAATTGCAATTCATAGAAATAAAAATAGGATGGAAGCTTTTTAAACATTGAATAACGTTGACTTTGAAAATATCGTTGGATGTATAATTCAGAGTATTCAAGAGTGTAGATTTCGTATATTTAAGGGACGATTTATTTTTTCCAATTATCTACTTCATTTTTATTGGAAAAGTAAATTTGAAGAATTGCAGTCGTAATATTTTCATGGACCCCCTTTTGCAGAACATTTTTACGACTTTCTTATGACCGTGATTACTCTACCCTGAATAAAATAATGTGTTATCAGTTCCCCTAATACAAATAAAATATTCAAAATGAAAAATTGGTCGAGATTAAAGTGATCCAAATGAAGGTAAGAAACAGTTTCTTTTTATCTTCATTAAAAACTACAATTAAGGCAATTTAGTGAGATAAAGGAGATCAAAGAAGATACAAATGAAACAAATAAGTTCAAAAAGTAGCAGAAATAAAAAGAAGGAGCGACTATTAGCAATGTCTTCTCGAACCGACAAAACCCGGGCGTTGAAAAAGACTCGCGACAGTGGCAGCTAAGACAGAAGCTTGGGCGAACCAGACCGCCAAGACGCTAACAAGCAATTTAAATAATTGATTGTATACAATGAGCCGCGCTGCCCAGCGTAAATTGCGCACCCTTCCTCATCCCACCTCCCACCCCAGGGCACTTTTATTTTCATTTTGCAACGGAGCGACAGCCGACGCAACTCCCCCGCCGAAAAATAAAACGCGAGAAACGGAGGACGGGGAGGATTAAACTGCGCCCGGATGACTATTGTATCGTAAACGCGATAACCGGCAGCTGCTGGCCCCGGCCGGGCCATAAATCAAATTTGCCGCGCGCGCGCAAGCTCACCTACCGGCGGCCGTTATCGAAAAAGTTTCGCGTGTCTCTCGCGGCGAAATGAGTGTCGGGGATTGGCACAGTTCCTTCGAGGCTCTAATGGCACACACGAGCGACTAGTCCCCCCTCCCTTTCTTACTTCTCCCCCGGCGCGTTATTATTTCGCCCGGACTGCGGCTGCGACTCGGGCTCTTTTCTTTTCCGAGCCGAGCGCCGCTTGTTTTTATCGCTCTCTTTTGAGAGTTCACTCCGGTTATTGAATTCAATTTGGCGAGCTTCCGTAGACCCGAAACAGCGGCTGCGTTTTTGGATGGCTTTTTTTCGGACGCTTCTTTTACTTTGTATTTCTATTAGCAACGTTAAGGGGATCGGCCTTTACTCTCTATTGATCGACGAGGTTTTTTCCAAACTTTGTGGAACCAAATGGTGTGGCTTTAATAAAACAACGTAGACATCGTAGAAATAAATAATCTGCTACTATTCACTTAAAGATCTTTTTATTTTATTAAACCCAAAAAATAATTTACATATACTATTCGCAGCTAATGATTATAGAGTAAATCTATTTCAATTCTTTTTTTTGGAACTTGACGAAATAAATTTTTTTAAACTGAATATAAACAGTATGTAGTTTTAATTTTACTATACATAAATAAATTTTGTACGATAATATCACTAAAATTATCATGATTTTTCATACCATATATCGAATATTTTATAAGTAAAAGAATTCTATCTTGATTCTTTAATTTATAAACAAAATTAGTGGAACATTTATACTGACAAAAATTAGTAGCTTCAACTAAATATTTCTTTAAGGGATGCTCGATAAATAATAAATAATTAAATAAAAATAATAAAAAATAAATAATTTAAATAA
>JAXIUT010014084.1:0-22036 GCA_035586675.1 Eurytoma californica
CTATAAAAATAAATTTTTATAGGAATTAACGTGTGTATCTGCACCAGGAATTCCTTATATATCCTTATAAACATGTTTTTAGCAAATTTCATCATTATAGATCTCATAAAAACTTACTCGTTTTTGATATAAAAGTAATTTTCTATGAGGTTTATAAGGATATATAAGGAATTGCTGGTGCAGATACACACGTTAATTACTATAAAAATTTATTTTTATAGTATTTTATAAGGTCGTTTCAACAGGGGTATACAGTAAAAAATAATAAACAATAATGATTGATTTTTTTTGTTAGTGAAAATGTTGCTATTTGATTGTTAAAGTATTTAGAATTAGAATTAAAAAAATTGAATTTTAATTAATGTAGTTTATATAAAGTGAGTTTAGATATTCATGTTTTATGTGTATCGTTTTAATTGTAGGTGTGCAGTTCAAATCTGAGTTTTACCTTGAATTCACTGGAATTGCGAAAAGCGTTGCATCTGTCGCTGAATTTATGTGCGGAAGAGTCGGATAAAATTTTCCAACAAGTACAAAGGGAACACAATAACTGCAGTACAGTGAATCACGGTTTGTATCGTAAATCCAACTTCTCATTTTATTTTGCCGTTTTTCCTCCTTTATTTACACTGACAGTTTGTTTATGTATCTCAATAGATGCGTAGAAAAAATTTACAAAACATTCGTCCTTTTCAAATGATACAATTATTCAAAAAATTGCTCTTTGCTAGTCATAAGTAGAATAAGACAAGTTATGTTAGACAAATAATTTCTGCTGAAAATTGTATTTCGTAAATTTTTTAAACTGTAATTTAGAATCGTTTTGAAAATTTTTATTTGTTTCATCAGTGACTCAAAGTACAAATGTCTACTAACAAATCTGTAGAAAATCTTACATCTTTTACATGATTATATCGATAAAAGGAATAATATTTTAGAAAATTGTGTAGTTCCATATATCTGTCAAATATACAGGCAAGCGAAAATTTTGTACAAATTTCTGTAAAATTCTGCATAATATGCAATACTGTTTTCGTACTTGTACTAATATTTATAATTTCGTATTTGCACTACTATATGTTAAATGCTATATCTGTGCGTGAAGTCACCCTGTCTGTAAAATTAACACTCGTTTCAATTTAAACGACATTTTACGCATTCGTTAATTTTACGCTCGTAAAAACTTCACGCAGATCTAAAATGATACGTAAAGTTTCTGTCACTCTTACTAACACAAAAAAAAAAACAGTGTGGGTCTCGGGACCCCCGGCAGAAGTGATAACTTGACTTAACAAATGCAAGCCCTACGTATATAATACTATCTATAAATGTGAAA
This sequence comes from Eurytoma californica, assembly GCA_035586675.1. Taxonomy (NCBI): domain Eukaryota; kingdom Metazoa; phylum Arthropoda; class Insecta; order Hymenoptera; family Eurytomidae; genus Eurytoma; species Eurytoma californica. The sequence goes on from JAXIUT010014084.1 coordinate 1,337, forward strand.
AAGTAAAAATGCGTAATTTTCAATAATAAATTTATTAAGTTATTTAATTTAGAAGACAGATACTAGGTACTTAATGCAGAACCTCAGCGGTGCTTCTCATACTCATACTCTCTTTCTCACACTCGTAAAAATTGATTTCATATAACTAGAACCCAACTAAATTTAAATTATATTTTGCAAATAAAATTTGTATCATACACAACGGTCAATTGTAAGCACGTTTTATATTGCTGTTGAGCTGCTCAATAATTGTTTTGTTTTTACCATTCAAATTTTTATTTTCTTAATTTTTCAATGCGAATATGATTCTTAAACATTTGTTAGTAATAATTTTTAAATATTAATAACTTTGTCGTTTACATTTTATGTTGACCTGAAATACGAAACACATAATACAGCAACATTTTAAAAAGTTATATTATTTAAAAATATATGTCATGCCAACGTTGTATCTCATTTTCACTAAAGTATTAATGCAAACAAAAGTAGAACGCTGAAAATCGGCCAATTGCAAGTGTGTATTATTTTACTAATTGATAATTGATCACGTGCTTGTAATTGACCGATTTTTATCGATCAAATTTTGATTGTCGTAATTTTTTAGTGCTAATAGCTCAGCGAGCCACAAGAAGTTATCCCGATAAGCACACTTTGAAAAAAAAGAGAATTCTTGAATGTCCGCAAGAAATAAATACTTATAGTATTCAAAAAATATTCATAAAGTATTCATAAAAAGTATTCATAAAAGTATTCTTTATGAACTTTATAAATTATTTTTTTAAAAGTATAAAAAAGTATATTTTAAAGTATATTTTATTTTATGAAATAAAATGAAAAAAAAAATATTTCTAGAGTAATTTTTTTTTCAATTTTATTTATTTATGAATGCTATTATGAAAGCTTTATGAACTGCAAAACAAGCGGACATTCGTTATAACTTAATGCTATCATTAAGAATTCTATTAGAAAACTTACTTAGAAAAAAGCATTCATTTAGAATTCATAAGGATTTTTCAATGCTGATCGGGATCACTTCAAAAAGTTTAATACTCGCGCCTAAATAACTATAATATTTTACCCTCTTCAACCAAAATCTGCTATCATTAACACTGTAAACAACAATACGCCAAATCGACTCAACTAACACGACCTTTGCAATTCCGTAGAAATGGTGCTGAAAGTGCTGAGCGGCCGGCCCGAGTACCAGCACCTGTTCAGCGAGAGCGACGAGGCGAAGCGGAAAAAGTCCATTTGAGAGCGCCTGTTACCAAAATCACGAAGTCCTCCAGTCGTCGCCTCCTCCAGGGGCCAGCGGCAGCAGCACCGGGACTCGCACACGCGGCCCCTCGTGCACGACGTCTGCAGCTTCACCCAGCTCGTCTAGGCCCCCCCGTACGACCTGTAAAAACCCCCTCACCTCGCGGCGCCGATCGATCGGCGCGTAGACACGTAGGATGCAGGCGGGCGAGCGAGTCGCCGATTCGGACAAGAGTCATCCTCGAAGCGACGAGGTTTATAAAGGAGAGACGGCCGTTACTGTACGCTCCTAGAGGGAGTACGCGGGAATGCAACGAGGAGATCGCTTTTTTGCCAGCGTCGATTGCGGACGGACCTCGCCTGTTTGGATTTCTGCGGCGCCCCTTGAAATATTGCCCTTCCGCGTTAAGCTCCAGTCGATTTTTTAAAGTTCCATCGGAATTTTAAAAGATCCTTTGAGCGAGCGGAATTTAAAGATGTATAACGATCCTGTACTGTCGTTAAAATTTGTTTTTGCGTGGATATTCCGACGGAGTTTTCTTGCGAGCGAGAGAAATTTAACGGCTTGAAAATGCGCATCTACACTGTCGTTAAAATTTGGTTTTTGTGAATTTCTTTTGTAAGAGCGGAACTTAACGGCTGTAAAAATGCGCAACGATCTGTACTGTCGTTAAAGTTTGTTTCGTCTGGAATTCGAGCGGAACTTCTTTTGAGCGAGCGAAATTTGACGATTGTAAAAACGCTGACGTTAAACATCGCGCGGATGAAAATATTTCGAGCGGTTGCCCATTCAAATGTGCGACGTTCAACTGCACTCTCGGTACGGACGCTTTATATACTTCACCGTGTCACGTCCCAGCGAACGAACTCCGAAAGATGCGCAGTTCACCCGATTAATTAAAGAAAAAAATCTCGAAATCGATAGTCCTCTTTTAGTTCGACTAAAGACTACCGCGACGGCCTAATAATCACGTAGTGAAAATCAAACGTAAAGCTGTTTGTAAAAAGTAAGAAAGTTCGTTCGCAGGTATATAATTCATTATTCCCTTAACTAAGCTCGAAATCACAGTCATGTAAATAGTAGGGACGCCGATGTATATTATATAATAGAATACATCGTACGACGATTAGCTGATTTTTAGAGTTAAACGACGCGAAGCAACTCGTAAAAAAGCAGCAACTTCTTCGATTTCGAAAAGAAAGCACCTTAAGGATAGTCGATTGCTATCTATTACTAGCTGTAACTGTATGTATTTATAAATTAAGTATTAACTTACACACCTTCTGTATTTAAAGAGAAATGATTGTTTATTTTTCTAGTAACTTTAAGTAAGTTGTAAATAATACTTAAATATATTATCGTTTGATTATTCTTTGTAACATATATTTTATATGAACCCACGCGCGTCCATTATTTTCGTCGTGCACGACTTTCCTTTCGAAATCGAAAAGCGAAGTATAAATTCAAGCGATATAGATGATTATTTTTCTAGGTTCCATTTTTCATTCTAGAGTGCTCAGGGTTTCGAAGAGGTCTGAAAGTTACTGTGTATTGTCGAAAATCGTCCACTTGAGAACGTTCGTTTTTTTAATTTTCTTTTGAAATGATAAATTGAGTTTTTAAAAGTATTTTTTGTTTTTTTGTTTTTTGTTTTTTTTTTTTTAAAGTAAATTTTTATACTGAAACTTGAAGAAAAATTATTTATTTACAAAATATTAATTGTTTTAAAACTGTATTTACGAATACACGAAAATCAAAGAATAATTTGTTTAGTTTACTCTATTTTATTCGATTTTAAGTTTTATTTATGTAAGTAAAGGTATGCATCTGTAGAAGCAAAGGCCATAAAAACGTTCCATTAAAACTGATAAAAAATTATTTTTACTAGAGATAACGAATATTTTTAGAGCGAAGCACATAATTTTGAAAAGTTCTAATTCTTGTACGCGTATAGATAGAAAAAAAACGAACGTCAAAATTGTTCGATACGATACCGCGATAAGTCCTTACAAGAATGTTGAGGATTGTATAACACATTTACGAGATAAAACAAAATTTGTTTAACGTACGTAAATAAAAACGCATTTTTAGAGTAAAAGTAAATTAAACTACCTATAAAAATACTCGGTAAAATAGGTACATCCTGCAGTAATTTAATACTTAATGAACGAGCGAAAATACACACCATAATATATCATACATTGCATATAATAAAATTCTCCAAAAACAAAAAAGATAAAAGTAACGCGTTAATTTAGCTATCCTCTAAAGGATATTAAATCGACCTAAACCAGCTTAAAGAATATAACGCGTATAGGTTGTAGCGCGAGGCGCGGCGCGGGAATTTTTGATAACGTATGAATATTATTTGCGAATAGTATATGCCATTCGATGTGCGCACGCGTGTGTCTGTATATCGCTATACGTTGGGACCCCGACGGTCGTAACCACCTTTTTATTCCTCTCTCGATTGACAGTAAAATTCGCCATGCGACTCGAAATCGCCTCGATTCGCGAGATCGAGCGTTATACAGTTTGTTGTTATTTTTTTCTAAATCACACGTATGAATTGTTTTTTTAAGAAGTTACTTAAGCGAAGGACAGTTGTTAGACGATGACGAGAGAAAGACAAATGAACACTTAATTTATTGTAATTTGAAATAATTTATTGTTTAATGTTTAGAGAGACGCGACGTTATTACGCAATGAAATGCGTAAGAACTGTATATAATGAAAATAAAATATTCTTACAAAGAATACATCTACCTTTTCCTTCTTTTGGAATTACTAATTTTATCCTTTTTTGATAATTTAAACTCCTACTAATTAATGTTTGTGTAACGCATAATTAAGATAGAAATAATTAATTTTGATATATCAAATTTTTCTCAGTTCCTGAGAAATAATGAAATTTTATTAATGTTAAAAAATCATACATCAATTGCAATAAAATTACCATAAATAATCAGATTTTTAAAATATCTTTAATCAAAAGAGTATATAAAAAATTAGAATTCATACTTTCCATATTTACATTTTTTCAATAATTAGTTTAATAATTACTTATATTGAAATAAAAATGGATCTGATTATTATGCTTTCATAATGGGTTTCAAGGCCCACGATTCATCTGGTCGCTTAATAAAAAATTATACATATAGCAACAAAATCAATCTGAGAAATCCTTAACTACAGGCGTAACTTTGATTTCACTGCAGTTACACAATAGTCGTCGATTGCTTTTTATGTTAAGCTACTTAAAATACGTATCGCAAAAATATGCGGAAAAAAGGGAATTAAGTGTTTTTTTTTTCATTTGAATTTCATTTCCTTCTCTAGGCGAACTCTCTATGTATATAAAAAATATTCATAGTTCCACGAAATATCTTCGATAAAAAATATACATACAATCTCTTCTCTTGATGTCGAGGAATCGAATATATAAAATGTCCCTTAAAATTTAAACTACAATCATCAATGTAGTGTGGGACGCAAGCTTCGTAAATTATTTGTTTCCTCTTATATACACGCATACGTTATTAAGTACATTATCGGATTATATTATATAATATCTACTAACTGTTGTAAACTCTTCAACGAAAAAATTTATAACAATATACTTGTAACATCGTATTCTTTTTTTCATACACTTTTGATTTTAGTTTCCTTTTTTTTCCATCACACACGTCATGCGGTGAACTACTTGTCGTGAATCATACTCTTATTTAATTGTAACAATGTGCGTGTAAACATTAAACGTTAAATCTTGGAAAGATTGTACAATATTTAAAAATCACAAAATTGATACGTTAATAGATCAAAGACACGATAATAAAATGTATCTTTATCTATCCGGAATAGTCTTTAATACATTTTGGTGTTGGAACGCGTGTCGTCATCCACATACAAACGAGATAAATCAAGTTTAAAAGACGCTGTAAAAATTTTTTCTACAGAATTTAAAATCTCGGATCGACGGAAACAAATTAAAAATAGTTATAAAATCTCTGAAAAAAACAGCACAATTTGAAGGCTCTTTTCAACAACGAATTAAAAAATGAACACATTCATTAACGCAATTATCGATTCGAAAATAGCTGCACGATTTAATATACTTTTTCCTTGATGCAGTTAGATGTCGGCACGATTTATTCACAATGACGAAAGCGCGCATCGCAAATAAAAAGAACAAAAAAAACTTGAGATTCGGGCAAAAAGTATTACGAATAACTCGCAGTCTCACTTCTTTCTAAAGATACTTGACATGCCAGGCGAGCTTGTCTTCTGCTGGAAAATCTTGCTGACCCGTTGACGCATGTCCTCCACACCCTGACCAACGTTCACCGACCCAAGAGACAATCCACTGCTCATCGACGATGATCTGCGAATGTAAAATTATAAAATTTATACTTCTTTTCTTAATGTTCGTAGCTTTTTCAGTTATTAAATTTACGTTTAAGTAAATAAATACCTGTCCATTTGTTTTGGAATATCTTTCCTGGATTCGATTTCGCGAAGAAGCGCTCGAAGTGCTTCCTTTTGCTGAGGCACTGCTTGATTAACTAACATCTCGAGATACTTCAACCCAGGCAAAATGGCATTAGTGACGCACTGATTACTCAATGTGCAATAAACTAAAACCGAATATGCTTCGACTAGTGCATTTGTCAAGTCGACCTTTCGTTCTTGCTGCTGCAGTGCCATCGCTGTTATTCCGGTTAATTGAGTTGCGATAACTAAAAAAAAAAGTTAATTTTTTAACAAAGCTTTTAAAGTACGAAATTTATAAAAAATTTTAATTACCATCTTCGATGTAGTTTTGAGGGCAGTGGGGAGCTATGGAAGCTAGGGTTAAAACTAAGGTGACGGCCAGACCCGAAGGTACGCCGTGTGGATCTCGAACCATCGTTTCTAAAGTCAGTCGCGCCTTGTCCTTCGCTTCTCTCGCGTCGCTTTCCGTGACCAACTTACCCAGTACCTGAATAGCTGCACATTTAACGGTCCTGTAATATAAATTTACGATAAAATAAATGTAAGCTTTATTAAGGAAATTTTTGTAACAATTTATGAAGATACACTTACAAATCCGTATCACTAGCGAGGGTTACTATTGCAGGAGCTATCCGCACATCGACCAGTTTATTCGAGATCTTCGAAATAATTGAACTAAACAAAGAAGCAGTAGCGCACTTCACATTTGAATTTTCATGAACCACACCTAGAATAAAAAAAATTTGAATCATCCTTATTGTTTCGATTAATTTCAAATCACAAAATTGATTTTCGAATGAAACAAAACATGCTTATTTACCGTCCCACAGTCCTGAAAGGACGTATTCCTGTAGTCTATCTTGACCGCAATACTTCACAACCGCGATTTGAAGGCCACTTAGATCCGCGCCGCGTAGCGACAGCGCAACGAGGAAGTGCTTTAAGGAGCTGGTGAACTCGTTAACGTCCATGGTAGAGAGTATCGTTAAGTATGCGGGTATAAGAACGGGATTCGCTAGCTTACGATCGCCGTCCAACTCCGAGAGAGCACTAATCAAAGTATCTACGTGCGGCTTGAAAGCGGGTAGAACCTGTAAGCAAATATTTTTTCAAATGTTACATGGATTTTTTTTAATATTTTTTTAAGATGTATTCATTATATAGCTGACCTTATATTGAGTTATGAACTTTCCGAATCCCAAGCACAAGGATTGAAGATATGTAAGAAATTCGGTAATAGTGTTTTCGTGAGCTGCACTAATTGACTTAGTAATATCAACTAAATCGAGTATTCTGTAATCAAAATAACCAAAAGAGATTTGAGTAATTCACATGGAGTAGGAAAAGAAAATTGTTAACTTACTGTAAAAAACTTACAATTTTTCAGTTAACCAGTCTAATTCGGGCCAAGTTACGTCATCCCACGCTGTAAGGAGGAATGTATTCAACAAAATTCCCATGTCTACATCGCATTCGTAAAAAATTTTCGGGTTAACTATCGGCGTGCTGCACAAACTCGAGAATTCCAGAGCTGTAAAACAAAATAGTTCGTAAGCAACTACACGGTATAAGAAAAATAGCTAAATACTAAATAAAAATTGCTGTTTACAATCCAAGGACTGATTAAAGACTTACGAATATGCGAGGAAAGGCTCTCCTGCAGGCGTCGTCGCACAGGCTCGGTGTCGATGACGCAGATAATGGTGTGCGGCAGGAGGTACCGCAGCACCACGAACAGAGCAGCGGCCCTGGTTCCGTCAGCGTGGTCCTTGGTCGGCGAGCTGACCGATTTGACGAGGCTCCGCAGTTTGGCGAGGCAGCGCGTCAGCAGGTGCGACTGCAGCCTCTTCAGCGACAGGGCCCACTGCGCCAGGATCGGAATCAGGATTGTGCTCGCCGCCTCCACCACCTCCTCCGATACGTCGTCCATAGCCGTGAGCGCCAGTTCCTCGCACTGAAAATCGAATGATCAAATATTACTTTAGAGCTAATATTTTATTAAGTGAAGAAAAGTCTTTAATTTTTGTTATTGTTCAGTTAAATAACTGCAAAGAGCAAAAATTATTATGTTATCTAGTACTACTGTAAGAGACTAGATTTTTACTAGAAGACAAAATATTATGTTTCACCGTAAAAGTTAGCATAAATTTACTAATGTTATATTAATATTAACTATGCATATAACAATTTTTCTCCGAATTAAAAAATATAGTAATTTTTGCAAACCATATTTCAGTCTAGTATACCAATCCAACAAACTATTTGTACAAACTTTTAACAAATTATATGTTTATCTATAACAGGGCTCAATATGCATTTTAAAATTAATTAATATTTTTAATGAAATAAAATAATTAATTTTTGACTATGTGCTCTACTGTAATAATAAAAGCATCTATTTTCCAATAAATGAAGTACTATTTTATCTTAAGTTCTTAGAACCGCAGAAACAAAATTTGACGAACATTGACAAATTGAGAATAAATTGTCTGCTGGATCGACAGAATCAATATTTCACGGAAAACGCTTAATGCCTTTACATACTACAAGCACTTCTCTGCATTCGTTTACCTGAAAGTATTTGTCAGTATCGTCCATGAGGGCGACAAGGAGGGAGAGGCTTTTGACAACAGTCACGCGCACAGCGGGCTCCTTGTCGTCGAGCAACATCTGCTGGAGCATGGATATCATAAGGGAATTACGAATACCGCTGGCTGTGTAAATCGCCAGTGCCGAACAGCATTCCGCCGCCAGGAGACGACGCTCCGCGTACTTGTGTTGACTCTGCTCCCAGCATAGATTCAGTACCTCCTCGTTGTCCGTCGCTTCCTTCTCCAGCTTTGAAATCGTCGCTAATCCTAAAAATCAATTCAGAGTCGTTGTACAACTTCATCGCGGTAAATTAATTTTACGAATAAACAGAAATGTAAAATTTTGTTAAGGTTTTGAATAAAAAAGAATCTCGGCGTACCAGCAAGGACCATCTGCCTTTCATCATCGTGCGGTCGCTTCTGCAGATTAAAAAGTATCTGCAAAAGCTTCTCGCGCTCTACGGAGCTACTCTGGAGCTTGACGACGCTCAGCAGCAGGGGTATCACTTCCTCGCGCCTGTTAAGGATGACGTTCGGTATTATGCGTGGTAAGGTGTGCGCGGCGATGTCTGGTAGCGTGTCCCTCGTTATCCCCTCCTTCAGAGGCTCTTCAATTATTTGGCTAGCGTTCGCCGGCGTCGGGATTTGACAGTGCTTCAACACTTCTCTTCTGAAACTCGCTGGCAAATACCTAGAAAATATCGAGGTTTTATTATTGTATTTTATTATTCAGAATTATATGAAGTTTTTTATGATATTCAAAAAATATAACATAAACGAGCAGATTTTTCTTGTTAATTCCTTAAGTTGGTTGCATAAGAAATTGGATTAGTTTTACTTTTTTTTTTTTGCACTTATCTGTAATCGAAGATAAAGCTGCTTAAAATTCACGTAACATCACGTAAAATGTAAGCGCATCTCTATATATCTAAATTTATGTAAAATCGGAAATTTTTCTTGAAGCTTTTAAATTTTACTTTAAATAAAAGAATATATTAATAAAAAAAAAGAATACCTAGACGGTGTGTCGACCGCATTGGCAGAACCATCGGTAAGATCGGTTCTGGGAAAGTGTATTCTAGTCCAGTCCCGCTCACTCGTTTCTGTCTCCCCGAGGCTCACGACCATTGAAGCACTATCATCTTCCTCAGCCTCCGGCGCCGCTTGAGACGAAGAGGCGTCTTGCGGGGGCGACTCCAGCATCTCAAACTTATCCGGCGTCGTGGAGCTGGAATTTAGTGTCTGAATGGTTCCTGTACTACCCTGCTTGAATATTTTTAATTTATGAGACTTCCTTGTTAAATTAACAGAAAAATAATGTAGTATTTTAGAACTTCGTACCTCAACAGTGGTGCTTAACTTGGCATTGTCGAGCATCTGCTGAAGATTTGATTTTTCCTCCTCGAGAGTGATGGCTTGTTGTTTTAATCTCTCCATCTCTTCTGCCTGTTCGGTGACAATTTTGTTAAGTTCTTCTTGTTTGGGTAGCTCGTCGTCCGTCTGAATGGCAATACTGGTAGAAGGTGGCTTATCGTAACCAGTGCACCTCATGAATTCCCTGTAGATCTGTAACAACTCTGGTGGCTTGGGAATGTTCAAGCCTACATCTTGCCAATCCTCGAAATCCTGATTCTCATTTTCATCACTGAATGTAATGGAAGTTAATTTGTAAGAATTGGCTAATAGATACTCGTTCACCAAAAAATTGATAGCTCTTTGTTCGTGTGGTTTTATGGGATGTTCAAAGAGACCTTTTTCTGAATTTTTATCTGGTGTACTAACTTCAGATTCTAAAATGTTATAGAAAAATTTTTAAATTACTTTTAGACTTATTAAGATATTAACTTTTAATAAAAAAAAAATAATCTGTGAAATATTTCATACCTGTTACTACTGTGAGATTAGCTCGGAGAGAATTGATATTTTCCTTTGCTTTTCTTAGTTCAAATTCAAGAACAGCAACTCTTTCATCTACTCCACCTCCGTCTTCTGAATATCTAGTCATGTCGAGAGAATCTAAAGTTGCCTGACTGGATGATCTTGCTGTTAAAAAATAATAACGGTAAGTTAGTATTTGATCAATGATAGGCAATGCACAGTGTACGGTATGTGGTTGATATTTTTGATTTACAATTTCTCTTGTATGGTAAACATTATTGTTAATATAAAAGAAAAATGATTACACTTTGTAACTATTTACCTATGGGTATGCATGGCTCCGGTTTCATATTTAAACATTCAAAGTTGTTAGGATTTGAAAAGAAGTCCCTGAGAACTGGCAATTCACGATCGGCTTCACATAATTCGGCATGCAGTTCCAATGCTGTCAGATGCAATCTTTCACTGAGCAATTTTGTAGCTATGTCCTCGTAAGATATTACATTCTGTTTCTGCCCTTCTCCTAAAAACAACATTAATACAAAAATTCAATAACTACTTAAAATACAGCGACTGTCCACTTCTTGCTACTTTAAAATCCAACAACTAACATGTACTCGTTGAAATCAATCGATTACAACACTATCGAATACCAGCTACCAATTGAAAACAAACTCTCCTAACCATATCTCATCTCGACTTTAAGAATAAAAAATAAAGCAGATTAACAGCGACTGGCCATCCAAATAAAAATAAAAAATAGATTCGCGTCGTTAAAATGACAGCAGGAGGACTGACCTTTCGAGGGGGCACCCAGAGGAGGCTCCCTAACCTCCCCGACGCTCGGACTGGCCATGGTCGGCGTGAGCCTCGGCTGCTCGCACTACGGTGACTCCGGATGCCTATCAGACGGCGGGCATGACTACGCGCGTCGCCTCGTACTCGACCCCGAGGCGCGGCTACCCTCGCCCCGACGCATCAGCTGCGCTGCACTCGCGGAGGGACACGCACACACGGCCGTCGACGACTGCAGCAGGGCCAGCGGACGATGCGCCTCCGCCGCCGCGTCGCGCTGTGTGCGCAATGTTTTTTTACCTGCCAGGTGATAGGCGCGTTCGCGCGAGCGGAGCGCACCACCTGATGCGCTCCGGTGCCGCATGGGCTCGCCGTTCCTGGGATTTCCGCAATTCGAACGCGACGTGCAGCGGGGAAAACACGATATCCTATTGCTTTTTTTTTTAACGCAAGGTGGAGGGCCGAGTGTGTGTAAATGCCCAAGCGGAAATAAATTTAGCAAATAATCCCTAGCAGAAATTTTTAAATGTAAAAAAATGTAATAAAAAGTAGGAATTCGTAAAATAGTATAGAAAAGTGTCAAATAAAGTAAGGAAGTGTAAACAAGTGTACTATTATGTTGGATTTCGAACATTTTTACATTTTCTCACACCGATTTTTTTTACATTTTATTACGATTAATAGTATCTTATTACAATTTTTTATGTTATTTTACGTTTATTTATGTTTTATTATTTTTAAAAAAAAATTCTTTATATGAAAAATCTTTTAAAAATATTTTATATAATGCAAATTAATGCAAAAAATGTAGAAATAAGTAATAAAATATAAAATTACGTATCAAAATATAAATAAATGTAGAAAATTGTAAATCATCGCTGAATTTTAAAGATTTTACAGAATGTTACATAATTAATTGTTGCTTTTTTTTATAATTTTAATGCAATCATAATATAAATAATTTAAATAAATAATATAAATAATTTAAAATAAATATTTATAATTTACATAAAATTAAAAATACATAAAATTAAAATAAGTAAAAAATTAATATTATAAATTTATTAAAATATAATTTATCACTTTCTTACTTTTTTTTACAAATAATTAAAAATCCAAAAATTTGGTAAATGTAGGTAACTAATAAAATGCAAAAACAAAGTAAAAAAAAAGTATAAAGATGTAAAAAAAAATAATGAAATGTAAAAGACGTTCGAAATCCAACATAAAGGTACGATATCTTACAAATTCGTACTCTTATGCTGTTTCAACACTTTGTTATATTTTTCTACATTTTAAATTTCCGCTAGGGATTATTAATAATGGCCCTGCTAATACAGAACGTCATAACGTCTTTTAAACTTTATTTTTGAAACGAAGTTTTTTTTTTCAAATTGAACCAAGTATTCATAAGACGTTTTATAAACGTTTTAAAAACGTGTTTAAAATGTCTTTCAAGCGTGTTTAAAACGTCTTTAAAACGCCTCTAAAACGTCTTTAAAACGTCTTTAAAACATCTTTAAAACGTCTTTAAAACGTCTATAAAACGTGTTTAAAACATCTTTAAAACGTTTATAAAACGTTTTATATTATTTATTTATGTATTTGTTTATTTAAGAATTAGAAATTTAATGTGCTGAAGAGTGTTTAGCAAATATAAATCGATTTGAATCTTAATATTTGCATAGACATTTGATCTCAAAATTCAGTCTGTTTTGCTCTATCTGTTGCAGTTTCTGAGATATTCAATAACAAATAAATAAATAAACAGTTACATAAATAAATATTAAAAAACGTTTTATAAACCTTTAAAGACAAAATAACGTTTAAAACACGTTTAAAAGACGTTATTTTGCACATTGATAAAAGATATGTCTTTTGGTGTTTTTGGAAACGTTTTTATAACGTTCTGTGTTACGAGGGAGTATACATTTTTTACAAATTTTAAAAGCAGTTTGTAACTGTTTATAAATGTAGGATTTGTGACTATAATAACAGTTTATGAAAGTTATCAACAGTTTTTTTTTGTTATTATCAGTTAAAAAAAGTTTATAACAGTTATTAAACTTTTATTTACTCTTTTGGGCTGTGGCACGTAACCATAAAAGTAATATTTTAATAAAAGTTATTATATATCAGTTATAAACTTTTTTAAACTTCTATTATATAAAAGACAATTTCCGCCTGGGATCCAAAAAAATCTATAAAAGTATAACTATTGACAACTTTTTATAATAGTTTAAAACTTTTTAAAAATGTTATAATCGAAGGTGATTTCCGCCTGGGTGTTTAAGAATGTATGCAGATTGAAGATGCTTAAAATCAAATTTATTAGTGAAGGATGAAAAAATTATATTACATTTACGCATTTGTAATATTTAATTACTTTTATAAACAGTAATTTTTTTATAAATGTAAATAAATAAGTGTATTAGTTGTACGTGTAATTATTCGATAAATTAATTCTATGAAACTCGAAAACTAATTTGTTCATTTTCATTTGCAAAAATGACGACGTAGGATAAAGTGTACATTTATTTGAAAATTTATTTATATAAAATTTATTGACAATGCAAAAATGTTATATTTATGTATTTTTTAAGCAATGCAAAGAGATTGTAAAATTTAATAGTTTTTGTATAAAGTATTAAATAATATGTGTGTATAATTTTTGTATAAGAGTGAATAAAAATTAGTTATATGAACAATATAAAATTTATTTTCATTTAAGAATAAACAATGCAGCTATTTAATCAAAATTGTTACATAAGAAAGAAAAAAAATCCCAAGCTTATTTGAACATACAATATATAATGTCCATAGTTAAATAAAATAAATTACATATAAAATGAAATACTTTGTAAATAACGAATAAGATGAAATACTAAACTTGCATAGGATAACATATATAAAACTTTTATAAACTTACATTATTAATTTTTTCAAATCTTGGTTAGTAAAAGAAGCTAAAATGCGCTCATAACACAAATCAGGTAAGACGGTAATTAGTATGGCCTGCAGCACATGCATGGCAGGTTTTAATAATCGATATCTCTTCAGTCCCTTTTTATACTGTAAATTAATGATATACCCATACAAAGGAAAATTTTCTTTCAATTTCCTTGAATTTACAAGCTCCTTGAAAATTTCGTTATTAACGTTTTTTGAAACTTCGTGTGCATCTTTAAATATGATACTATACAATGAAGTGTACATATCAATTTTTACGTTCTTCATTCTTTCCAATTCTCTTTCACAGAAGTCAATGAATATATTATTTTCATCACATATGGTGAAGTCTTCTTCCTTAGGTTTTAAATGGAACTGCATCACATCTACTAACTCCTGGCAATAACTTTTTATTTTCGTACAAGCGTCATGGTTTTTTTTGCTCACTTTGAAACCAATACAATTCAGTTTTATTATGTGCAATTCTAATAACTTCAACATTTCATTATTTTCCGCATTATTAAATATCATGAATTCAGATGGTACAAACATTAACTCTAATGGAGTCAAGTTTTGTTTATTCACCAAATTTATATCTGCTCCATAATCTAGCAGTGTTATCAATCCTGGTAAATTGCGTTTCAAGCAAGCTATATGAAGAGCAGTTTCGCCAAGACAAGTTTTACTTTCTATCTTGCAGTTATGTTCCAAAAGACACAACAAGCCTTTGTGTAAACTTGCCATTTCAGCTGCATAATGTAGTGGGGTATAGTTTTTACTATTTTGTACATTAACTTTAGCTCCTTTAGCTACTAACAGATCAACAATTTTTACTAAATTACTTGCAATATTAGCATTATAAACCATTTTACAGCTGGCTAAAGCCATATGAAGTGGCGTGTCACGCGATGTAACATGTTCGTTAGGATTGGCTTTGTATTTCAAAAATATTTCAACAACTTCAACAAAGCCCTCTGAAGCAGCCATCGTTAGTGGAGTAATATAATTTTCTCCATCAATGTTTACTTGAGCCCCTCGAATTAAAAGTAATTCAATAAATTCAATTAAAGAAGCACTATAACAGATTTTTAAAAGCTGCATTACAGAGATTAAAATTGAAACTTTTTTGCTATTTTTTTTATTTATATCATATCCGTGATCTATTAAAGTCATCATAATTATTTTAAAAATAGCAACTATTTGATTTACCTTCAATTGATACATTTCATCTTGTAGATTCAATGCTTCTTGTGATAAAAACTTAAAAGTCATTTCACAGACATCGAACATTATAGAGTCATACATTTCTTTCCTGTTTAAAAATAATTTCAAAATCTGGTGTTTATTATCGTTAATTAATTTTAATCTAGTCAACAAATCTACTTTAAAATCTTCATCCTTTAATGTTTTTGTAGGCGATGCTGCAGTAATACCTCTAATTATTGCAATATTGCTCTCAAACCAGTATTTGCACACCCAATATAGAGGCGAGTGGTCATCAGAATTGATCATTTTTAAGGCAACATTGTTCTGCATAAGTATTTGAACGACTTTTAAGTTCCCAGATACAACAGCAAAACATAGTGGTGAACAACCAGAGATGTTACTTACATTTCTTTTAACACAAGCATTAATATTTACATTCTGCTTCAAAAAATTTTCTATTATGTGCGGATTGTTTACAGCTCCACAAGCTATATGAAATAAACTTAAACCATATTTATTTGAAACATTTTTTAATTTTCCTTGATGAGTTAAGAACAATAACATTATAATATCTGATCTAGTTTTGCTCATTTCATATTGCATTAGATCCATAGCTGTATGAATTGGAGTGTTTTTGTCACTGTCTGTAGCACAAACATCTGCATTATATTGTAATAATAATCTAACTATTTCTATATTATCACTTTTAACTGCCAGATGCAAAGGTGTCACACCCAAACCAGTAGCTTTATTAACATCTGCTTTATTATCTAACAAGAATTGAATAGTTTTTTTGCACTTGTACAAGACTGCTATGTGCAAAGGTGAATAATCAGGCAAAAAACTTGAGTGGGACAAAATGCAAGTATTGCAATCAGTGCCAAATTTTATAAATGCTTTAAGCAATCCTAAATTCGATTTACAGCATGCAATGTGAAAATGAGAAACACCATTATTATCCATTGGATTAATCATGACCTTTAAATGTGCAGATAGAATTAAATCGATAATTTCATCATTTTCCTTGCTACTCTTCAAATAAAAAACAAGGTGAAGTGGTGTCTGTCCTTGTGCATTTTTTAATCCAAAATTTGCTTTATTAGATAAAAGCAATTTAAGAGTTTTAAGTGAACGATGTTCTACTGCAAAGTGCAGTGGAGTATATCCTTGTGAAGTACTTGATTTTATTTTGCTGATTTGATCAACTTTCATTCCATGTTGTAAAAAAGTCTTAACAAGTTTAGTATTATTCCTCATTACTGCAATATGAAAATGCATCACTTCATCTTCATTATTAATATTTGTATGCTCTATTTTATAATTTGAAAGCATTAGGTCGACAATTTCAAAATATTTATTTTTCATGGCAAAAATAAGAGGCGTTTCTTTATTGGCATCCTTGCCTTTAATAGAAGCACCTTTATCCAGTAAAATTTTCACCAGTTCCAAGCATTTTAGATTTACCGCATAATACAACGGAGTATTAGAAGTATTCGTTTTTTGTTGACAGAATATTCGACAGCCATTTTCGAGCAATAACTTTGCAATCTTTTTATGTCCAAGAATTAAAGCTTGAATCAACAGTTTGTAATCTGAAAAATTCTGGTCTAATGGTAAACCATGATTATTTATAAACTTCTTTGTTTCTTCAAAATTGTTTGCTTTTACAGCAGCTAACAAAGAATTTTGTTTACTTGACTCAGCCTTCATATTTTTATAGAAAAAATCGATCTGTACCAGTGGTGTAATTCCATAAAATGTTTATAAAAATTTAAATAATTCCTAAAAAAAAGAAAACAAATTAGTATTCAAAGTTTTAGCTCGATTTTGTAATAATTTTATTAAATAAAAGTGAGTCATACAGTTATACTTATTATAATTATAAACTTACTCAGGAGAAACTTAAATGAAACAAACGGTCTCATATTACTATCGTAGCGTCTTTATTGTCAGTTATGCAGCAAACGCAGACAAAACAAAAGACTGCAGTTAGCGCGTGAGTACCTACCTACAATAGCACGCATATAAGTATGTACTTTAAAGTTAAAAATTTTTTCTTACCTGAACACCTTTACGAAGTGATGAAGCTCCGTGTCGGTGACTACGATGTTATTATGGTGCATATAACAGTCCCTTATAACTTTATAAGGTACGGAGGAAAAAACTAAAAAAAATATCGAAAAAATAAATTAAGAGAAGACAAAGACATGCAGAAGCAGAAGCAATAGAAAAGCCATCACGGCTCACAGCTCGCACGTATATCGTATTTATGCTAATTATGATAATATAATTAAGATATAATTTACCAATGAAGTGTGATTTATTTTTATAATTAAAAAAGACTTGCTGTATTTCAATCTTCAATTATGCCGTTCGATTTTACAAGATTGGGTACTGACTTCATTCATTGCGACCGTCGCACTGAACCATTAGCGGAAACTACCTCCGTCGCACCATACGTATGTGACATGAGCGCAGTATGAGTCACACGTCATGTATATGATAATATGACACACTGCTTAAATGTTCGGTTCTTATTCCATTCCTTCCCTGGTGACAAAAATTTTTGTTTAAAATTGTTCAAAAGTGTGTAAAAATGTTTAAAAATTTAAAAGTGTTTAGAAGTGTTTAAATATCATCCATTTGGACACACACTTTTTTATAATTTTAATGCAATCATAATATAAATAATTTAAAATAAATATTTATAATTTATGATATTAATATATAAAATTAAAATAAGTAAAAAATTAATATTTAAGTAAATGGTTCTAATGGGATTGTAGACTAATCGTATTTAAATGGATGTGCAAATACGTCGGTAATAATCGGTTTGAATCGGAATCGTTTATAAAGTCAGTTCAATCACGAATCAGTACACCTATAAACTAATAGTAGGGGGTGGTCTGTGGTCTAGTGGTCTAGCGCTTAGGTCACTAGAGCAACGCGCTGCCCAAGTGGCTTCAGGTTCGAATCCCGATCAAATCGGGTTTTTTCGATCCTAAACCTGCACCTTACTTCCCGAATAATTAATGATAAATCATTAATTTTCGAGGACCGTGCAACAAAAGCAAGTCCTAATTAGGCAAAAAAAAAAAAAAAAAAAAAAAAAGTGTTAACGGAATGTCGACGTAAATGCGACAAATAAAAAATTGTATTGCGAGCGTGTACGTAAGAGCGAGCGACAATTAAATTAGTATGTGTAAGCGAAAAATAATAATGTAAAAACAGGCATGTGGCTGTATAACAAATTGTTAAGCCAATAAAAATCCCAATTTTTTTTTTTAACTAATAGTAGGTATATTGTATGTATAACTGTTTACAGATGTCGCTTTTCTACTAGTCATTGACATTCCATATAGACCACATAGATATGAAGAAACAGTTGAAAAATCATCTCTTTTGGGTATCAAAGATAAAACGGAAAGATGAAAATTTCATAGAATAAGTTATGATTTATTTGCACGTGAAGTAATGTTAATAACACTGAAAGAACAAGTGCAAAAGTTGTAGATGTGAATTAATTCATGAAGCTTTTTGATACCTTCTCTTTTCTAGAGCAAACATTTCTTGAAGTAATTTTGTGTTGTAAGTCTTGTTGCCGTGTTCCGGACTTTTAATAGCAAAATTTGACAATCGAATTGTTGAAAAATAATAATCAGGTATGCAGTAGTTGGTTGATCTTTATTTTTAAGTCAGTAAATTTAGCTCCATTAACTTTGTGAAGATCGTTTTGTAAGCAAATACAAGTATCGTTGAATGTCTTCACATAGCATGGAATATTTCTGTAATGTTGCTGTATTCCGAAATATTTCATGAAACGTTTCAGAAATATTTCATAGGCTGACATAACAATTTCAATATTTTAGTAATATTTCTTTGAAATATTTCATGCTATGTGGGTCACTTTTTTAAATTGTTATCTATCGAAAATGATCAAGTTTAAAAAGTGAAAATAATTTTTAAATAACAGATATACTGTTTTATTACAGATTGTATAAGAGAATATTTCGTAAGCACAATGCAGAAGGAAGATAAAGCAGCACTAATGAATGCAGTTAAGTACCAGACTTTTAATGATGTGCAATGGTACTTAAATCAGCCAGAAAAATTACAGCACGACGATGAAAGTTTTTTTGATTACGAACTGTTAAAAGCAGCTCTGGATAGGAGGCATCAGACAATTGTGAATTTTCTTTTAAAGTTAGGTTGCAGAGCGAGAAACCCACATAAAACCACTGCCGAAGAAACACCACTTCACCTGGCTATGAAATTAGGCAACAATCTTATTATAAGAAAAATACTGAACAATGGAGCGTGCATTTATGACAAAAATTTTAAGGGAGAAACAGCATTATGCGCAGCATACAAAGAAGAACGCTATAATGTTGTTGATGCATTTTTAAATTTTTTCAGCTCTACCAATATTGAGCAATTAAGCAACTGGAAAGCTCTTGATCCAACAGATAAAGACGATGAAATACATTTTCATATCGCATGTGCGAGAAATAATGTGAAAGCTATAAAACAATATTTAACATCTGGATTTGATGTTAACGTTCCTTTTAGCTTGGATACTCCAGAATTATCTGGCTTGAATCCATTTCAGTATATGATTATGAAAGATAATAGTATTTTTGGCGACATGATTTATTATTTTGTGCTTAATGCTGATCTTTCCATTAAAAATTGTGATGGACACACTCCATTGCAGATGATTTATTACACTGGCCTTTTTGAATTCAAATATAAGGTCTCCCAAATTTTTAAATATGGAAATGACACAAAATTTATAAATTATGCAGATAATAATGATCTTACTCATTTTCATTTGTGTTGTACAACAAATGATCCTACAAATGTTCAAGTATTTATTGACAAGGGAGTAGACGTAAATAGTGCTATATCTTTAAATTGTCCAATTAATCCGGGCTTCACGCCATTGCATTTTGCTGTTTTGTATGAAAATGAAAAGGTTGTTTTATTACTTTTGGAAAATGGTGCCAATTGCAATATCGCAGATAAAAATCGTCGTACACCATTGCATATTGCCTGTAAAAAATCAGGAAATGTAAATGATAGGATTATTGAGATGCTGTTATATTATGATGCCTATCCATTTGCGACAGATAATAACAAAGAAACTCCTCTTATCATGGCATTTTATCGCAATTATGCAATAAGTTCAAGATCAAATATTTTTGATATTTTAATTTCAAGAATACCAGCTAATGTTAACTACACTGATAATCATAGCTTATCTCATTGGCATATAGTTTGTACAAGAAATGATATAAGTCGAGTCATTGATTTTCTATTATGTGGAGTAGCAGTTAATAGTTGCGTAGTCTCAGGAGAATATAGTGGTTACACAGCATTACACTTTGCTGTATTAAATAATCAAAAAGATGTTGTAGAAGTTCTTTTAAAATGGAATGCTCAAGTGAATATTGCAACAAGTGAATTAAAACTGACACCTCTACATCTAGCGTGCAATTATAATCACTTGAAATACTACGGCAATAATGTTAG
>JAXIUT010014095.1:3944-22028 GCA_035586675.1 Eurytoma californica
TTTTAACTGTCTTTTTAAAGAAAATTGAATAACAGCGAATAGGATATATTTTTAAAAGACCACTTTATCGGCTTTGTGAGTAGTCAATAAGCATTTTCCATTTTGATCCGACCACGGCTACTTTTGAAAACGACGAGAAAAGGATCGGAATTTTTTTTTTCTTCTAAATCCGGGTTCTATAGGTGTGTAGAAGCAGTGTGATCCTACTTGGCATCATATCGAAAAGTGTTTCTCTTATCGGAATAATTGAATGTTTGACTACGTAATGGGCTCAATTGGAGATGAAAAATTCTTATCAGACTTGCAAAAATTCTATTTTCGTCATTTCAAACTGAACGCTTAAATTTAACTGTAGAATTGATTTATTCACCTGGGAACAAAGCTAATTGAAATATTAGCTCGGTACGTGAATGACAAACGGGCGAGTGAAAGGAGCGCGAGGAGATGAAACTAGGAGAGGAGTGACGCTAAAGCGGAAACAAGGCTTGAAACGTGGCTGGCTGAGATAATAGTAAAAGGCGGCAGGAGGCTGACAGGCGCAGCCGTCAGGCCGTCAAACGTAATGATTATTTAAGCTCGGAAGGAGGCAAATGTACGACTCAGCAACTGTAAGCCTATTATCAGCGAGTCGCGCGCGTCGCCCCCTCGGCTTGACGTTTTATGAGGAGGAGAGACAAAGCTATGTGACGCGGAGGCTGCGGCAGGAGTTCCTCTTAGGCGCGCTCTCCGTTCGAAAAGGCAAGGCTTGAGCGCATTACCGGCATTCCGCCATCGCTCCGCACTCGGAAAATCGCCGGCGAATTGATTCCCCTTTCGGCTTCAATCGGCTTTCGTCCCGCTGTAACCGAGATGGCCGCGGGCGTCCTTCCGCCGACGAATTTACCACCCAGCCACTACGGGGAATCGATTAGCTTCGAATTCCCATTGACAAAGAAGATTGGCACTGCGAAATTTGTCTGCGCACTTTGCCGAGTAAAGGTGCGCCTAGGTGAAGAGGAACTTTTACTGAAGAAATTCGATAAAATCTTAAATATTCTTAAACTTTTACCTACAGTTATCTACTTTCGTATGCGCAACGTGGAGGCAACGTTATTACGCTCATTTTTTTTAGTGATAACATTTTTTCCGAGTTATATTTGTGTGCAAACATTTGTTCACGAAAATCGAGGGGAGCAAATGTTTGTCTTGTTGACCTGGTACTGACTTGTCCTTAAGTATTTATTCATATTCCATCAATTTCCGGCACATGTTTACACCTGTCTTTGTCATCTTGAATAAAATTCACTGCAACATACATTTTTATCTTTCAGTCAATAATAAAAATTCACGGAACATATATTATGCAACTACTAAAACAACGATTACGAATAAAAGTTGACTGAAAGAATAAACGGAAACGTCGCAGAAAGGCCTGTTTGATAATTCATGAATGATTCTAGACCCCCCACTGAGAAATTGTACGAGCTTCGGACACAATTACCGTTTCGAGGTAGAGAGGCCCGTAACGAGCAGCCGCGAAAAAGACAGGCTGGAGCGGAAGAAAAGGAAAGTAAGCGAGGGGATGCAGGGAGAAAAAAAAATAAATAGACGCGAAGCTTCTTTAACTTTTAGGAGTAACGGGGTCGAGACGCCGGTCCCCGGTAAGTGGAACAAGTCAGACGGCTCTTTGCCCCGAGGTGAAGTTATTAGTCGGACTCGCTAAAATAATTACCCCCGGAAATATGTAAAAGAATAACTGGCCGCGCAAAGTAACTTATTTGCGGGCTGCTGCGCGCTTTTAAAAGCTGCATAAAGCCCGCGCGTCTTGCGAGCTCGTACAAAGCTGAAATTCGAGGTAAGGCTCGGCCGTCAAAACGAAAAAACTCCCTTGTCCTTTGTTCTAGCGCGGAATTTTTCTATTTAATTAATAAAGAAGCTTCGGTAACAAAAGAATAATGAAATAGCACACGCGTTTGTAGCAAAGAGAAGTTTTCGTCAAGATAAAATGGTATACACTCAAATTGTATGAATAGAATTAACTTCAATCGTGGACAATTAATATGCAATAAGTAAAGTAATGAAGTTTTAAAGTTACATTAACCCAGAAGTAGTCTCATAAAAATACAATTGCAAACTTAACAAATTTACACCATAGTTATACATTCTTCTTCAAATTTGCATAAAATATCGCAGAAGTTCCTGTAAAGAACAATAACATTTTATTTGAAAAATGTTTGTAAATTCATAGAAAAAGACATTGCATTCAACTATAAAATCAAACTGCAGAAAAAGCTCCGAAATCGAAATAAAAAACATCAGAATATCGCAAACAAAAATTGCGCTTCAGAGAATCTATGCAAAAGTGCAGATACATATGAGAAAGTAAAAAAATACCGCTATAAAAAGAGAAAAGCAGGGATTAAGTTCTAGCGAATTCCAACGCGAAGTAAAAATATAAAAGAAAGAAACAGTAGCTGGACTGTTATAAATAAAGAGAGTGATAAAATTGGTAGGCTCATATAACCCCGGAGGCTCTTTATCGAAGAGGAACAATGACGTGGCGGATTTATAGAAGTTTGATTGTCCTTCAGCTCGGGGCTGCATCAACGTTTCCATTGCCGGGAAGAAAAGCAAGGAACCTCGAAGCGGCTTAGGTTTTTACAATTACCTCCTCGTTTGTGATTTCACAGTCCGTGGAGCTGGTTCTTTTTCCCTTTGTCCCCCTAGCCAGTCAATTAATTAAATTTTCCACTTAACGGATTATCTAAGAGAAATGGAGAAACGAAGGAAATAATCTGCGGTCTGATCGAGCACCGCAGACACGCGGCTGGAGGGTGTGAGGCGACTGTAAATCTGCAACGGAGATGCTAATTGCTGTTGTCCTACGGGTAGGATCTTGCTCCCCTTCAGATTTGCATAACAGTTCATTCAGTTGTTGTATTGAACAGATTCAATTAAATTTTAAGTCTTTTTTAAAAAACCATTTCACATTGTACAATTATTTGTAAGTTATTATTTTTCAAACATAAAAAAAACATTTTTCAAGATTTTATTAAAAGAAATTATGTTGAATGCGACAACTTTTATTAGCCCTTAATATTTCAAAATTTAGTTGAATCAAATTTCATTTAACTTCTTTCAATCCAATTAATGTAGTAACAACATCACCTCCATTCTTGTACAAAATAATTATCAATTAAATTTAAATAGAAGAGACCATTAAGACACTTCTCAGAGGAAAGAGGAACGAGGCAAAGTTTGAAGAAGACTTTTGTAGAAAAGAAGACAACTAAACAGACCTACTGTTTAAAGTAAATTGCACAAGCAAGAGGGAGTGAATATTTTATTACAGAAATACGAGGAAAGGTGGAAAAGGGGAAAAATAAGTCATGAAATTTCATTGCATTTGCAGGCATTGAATTTCGACGAGGTGCGAGAAAAAGATTGCTTGGATCTAGGAAGCCGTCCAGAAGCGTAGAAGGCTGCACGAGGCCAACGAATCTATTTAATTTATTTGCTAAAAATAAGGGGCGTTTTACCCAGTCGCTTAAAAAGGGATCGCCTGGTAAATGAGCTAAATATCTAGCGCTGCGCTGCCGCTTGAAATAAAACAAAGTTTAATTTGGAAAGTTATCCGGCATCATCAGAGCGAATTTCCAGCTTGGCATCGCTTTCATTTTCCTGCGCAAAGAAACGTGAGATGAAGAAGAAGGAGCTGCCCCCTGTGCTGGAAGCCAGAATCTCGCTCGTCGGATTCTAAATAATTCCCGGGACCTGATTGCCCGAGTGCTGCACTTTCCTTTTTTTTTTATTTTTATTTTCCAACATTGTCGGCGTGCGAATTGGCTAATAGTATACCTATATCCGACCTTTTTAATTCGGGCTCGGAGGAAACTTTTAAATAGACTTAGAGCTTAAACCGCATGCTGGGCTTGGTACGTAACAGCCCCGTAAAGCTCCGCTGAAACCAATGCCCATCATCTGATGCAGCTTCCCTCGAATAAGCGGCGCCCTTAAAAAATCATAAAAATGAGAAAATAATAAAAGCGCGCACCGGCATATCAATTAGGAACGAATTTATAATAAAACAGTATAACCAGCGGACTTTGTTGGCCAAAATTTTTATCGCAAAATTATTTAAAATATTTTCATTTAATCAGTGGAGATTTACAATACATAGAAAAGGGAGAAAATAAAGCTTAATCACGATTATCAAGCTGGAGATCCTAAATTCCGAGGAATCTGACCAATGAAATATTTCAGCACAGCGAAGTCCCCTGGAATCGGTCTAAATCGGTCTCTGGTCTTCTTCTCACTCCGCGGCTCGCCTACACCCTTAACTCGACGTATCGCTTTGTTCTCCCTCTCTGTTCTTTTTTCCTCCGCGCACTAGAAACGTTTCACGACCCTCTTGACATTTTCTCCGCCGTTTCCCCTTTAACCGTCAAAAAGAAGGGAAACACATCGACAGGAAAAAAGAAATACGAAGGAGCTCCATGAACAAGTGAAGGATCGTCGTAGACGGGGGGCGAGGGAAAAAAAGGAGTAGCTAAAAATGAGCGGCGAGGAGAGCTGGCGCAAAAAAGGAAGTGAAAGCGAGAGAGAGAGAGAGAGGGAGAGTGCAACGGAGACAGATTTCATTTGTTAAAGGGCTGAGGTTATCGATTTTATTTTTGATACCTTTATCCTCGGTCAACTTTTTTTCGCGTCCCCGATTCAACCGAATTTTAATATAAATATTTGCTTTTGCCACTTAACTGTTTAATTTGTATTTAATTTATATCCCTTTTTTAAAACTTTGTAACTTTTTCTTTAGAGTACACTGCGGATAGAAATCGAAGAGTCAGTTTATGCTTTTGCAGTGTATTGTGAAGAATAAAGAGAATTTATAAAATTTAATTGAGATAAAAATTGAAATATTATTGCAATTATTGGAAAAGTCATAGCAAGAAATGCAACGCATAAAGCATGCCGTTAAAAATCACATTTATCCAGCCCTTCCAGTTTCTCTGTTGAACTTAAAGCTATTTTTACTTTTATGGACCCTTAAGACTTTGCGCGTACGTATTTATATTGCAGCCGCAGCTGCAACCTCGGTCTCTACTT
Organism: Eurytoma californica; assembly: GCA_035586675.1. Lineage (NCBI taxonomy): Eukaryota > Metazoa > Arthropoda > Insecta > Hymenoptera > Eurytomidae > Eurytoma > Eurytoma californica. The sequence continues at coordinate 9,030 of JAXIUT010014095.1, forward strand.
TCCTCACCTTTCCGCACCTTTTTCTACAATGGAACGGGCGATTCTTAATACGTAGATAGTAACTACGCTTTATCTTCCCCTTTTTGAATTTTTTTTTCTCTTTCATCAGATTACCCGCCGCATTAATTTAATAAAGTTCATGTTATTATAAGTAACGTTCGCTCGCTGCGTACGTCTAACGATTATTTCGCTATACCCGTATATATGTTTTGCGAAACAATGTTCAGTTTAAATTACGGAATTAATGAACAAAATTAAAGATTCACATCGTTAATATACCTCATTTACGATACAAATGCTATCGGCATGGAATCTGCTACTTTGTTATTCCTCGTGAATAGTTAAATGTTTTCTTCTCGAGTGATTGCACATCATTTACGAAACTTCGTTCATTAATCGAAAAATAATTAGAAGATAAAAATTTTATAGTCATTCTGACTAGACTGAACGAAAAGTTTTGCTTTTTTTATATCCCTTAATTATGCAAACAATTTCTTACGTTCATTACATTATTCTATCAGCTGGTGACTTGCAAAAATAAACTTTTTCCAATTTAAAAATTTATGTAATTTTAATTAATCTTATACTTATGCCCATATAACGTAAAAATATAGTAACAATTAAACTGTGTTCAAACAATTTTTGTATTTTTTTTTTACAAATCGAAATTTTTACAAAAATAGTCCATCGAATTATTTTTCCAATGTTAAACAAGTTTTCCAATTAACAATTAAAGAAAAAAATCAACATTTAGCCAAAAGTTTATGATTATCGGAAACGAAACTCAGGATTCTCTTACCCCGTAAAAAATGCAGCGCAAGGTGTTCCATCATGATTAACAGATGAAAAAAGAAAACAAATTGTCTTTTGGACGCGAATTGCTTTCTTGACCCTCCCGTGAAATATTCGCTTCCTTTTCTCTGTATCTTCCTTTATATCTAGCTTTGCGCCCATTTCTTCCTCCAACATCTCTAGGTTTTTCTTTAATCTCGGACTTCATTTTCCTTAAATTTTAATTTACCTACTTGTTCTACGCTTTATTCTATTCTTAGTTATAATTTCGCACTGTTATTAAGTCCCCACTACAGTACACTGCATTAAAGAATGAATGACACTTTTATAAAGAAGAAAAGTAGTAGAGTGAAAAATTGAAAAAGCTTTTTATATTACTCGGTAAATCCGATATTTAAATGTCTCCATTGGCGTTGATTAAAAAAACAATCATCAAATTCATTCGCAGGGGCGTCAAGCGACAAATGAATTTCACAGAGGGGCCTTTGTAAAATGAAAAATGGAGAGCCGGGTCTTTTTAAACAGCCTTGATAAAACATTGATTAAGCGAACTTTGCCTCGCTAACGAAATTCCCGAAATAATATAATCGGAAAGTCGGAGCGGGGCGCGTTTCCCGAGCAATTTACATCTAAATCGCCGCCTCGAAAAGTCGCCGTAAACATATCGCCGAGGCGTCCTTAAAGTCCATTCCTGAGCCCCTCGCCGCGAGAAAATTCACGCACTCCGCCCTTGCGGGGCCGTGTGTCCATACGGGCGTCCGCGTCTTGGGTGTCGATACGTGGATATCCCGTGCGCGCGCGCCTCTCCCCTCCGGGCATTTGTGTGTAAATGAGAGCGGGACCGATGGCGGCGATCTATATACGTCTTTTTATGCATTAGGGTCGATCGGGGGTGTCCTAATGCCTCGTGCGCGGCATGGTAAGTAAGCGGCCACCAGAGGAAAGCCTCCGCTACGCGCCTCAACTTACAATCCTCTGGGTTTAGCCGTAAACTTGGCATTATTTTATTCTTGTTAATTAATTTGCCTGGTGAGGCTTCGACGTGTACAACGTGTAAAGTTACGTGAGTTAAATATACTTAAATACACTTATTCAACTTCAAATGCCTTCCGCTTACTGAAGTAAATGGAATGCTTTTGACGTGGAATAAGTGAGTGTTCACTTGTTTGAGGGAAGTTTCACTTAATTTACTTCAGAGAGTTAACGACTTGTAATATGAATTCATTTCGAAATCTATTATTTCGCCGAATAGCACTTCCGTTGCCGCAGTTGGTTAAATAATGCTTTTTCCGTGTATAACAATTATGGACTGGAATTTTATTTATAATTTATGAACATCGATAGAAGACAAAGGTCTGGGTGGAAAAGGGATTTCGTACAATCGCATTAACAGTTGTCTTTTTTTTATGTTTATATAACAATCGAATACTATAAATTTTTATAAATCAACATACGAAGAAAAGATTTTGCTATTATTATGTAGGATTAGCTCATTTTTATAAATAATGATACATGAAAAAAAAATCATTGTATACGATTTTAGTATAGCTATAAATCAGAGTATTTGTCACTTATAATCGTCCATAAAAATCAGCTTACTTCTTTGTGATGAATCTAAGCCAAATCTCGCTTTTTCACGCCTTTGATACGCTTGAAAATTTTGTGTTTAACTGGGCACGCTCATTTGGCCTCTGTGTCGCTCACATTTATGTCATGCGTCACGCACGATACGAATTTTCATTAGTACGAAAATGTTTTTTTTTTTTTTCAAATTATAAAAGATAAAAATTAATACGTAATAGGCTCATTTTTATTCTACTCTCGTCTCGTTAAATCTTGAATAAAACATTTTTGTATAAAAAGCTCCGTAAAAATTATGATGCTTTTTCTGTAAATATACGGAGCTTTTTCTATTAAAATTTTCAACTGCGGCCGACTGTCCGAAAGTTTCAGATTTTTAAGTAAAAATGTACTTTTTTTCACGATTTCATTTTTATTTCACATAATCTTTGTGATAAGCTTCATTATAAATTTTACAATCAAATTCTCCCATCGTGTAATAATGCTAATTTTCCAATTGTTTAAATGTTCCATTAACAGCACACTTCAACTAAGTGCCAATCGATATTTTGCTGCTTGCAAGGCAATAAAAAAAAGGTAACGGGAGGAATATTTTTAGCCCCGCGGGCCACGGCGCGGCTGCGATGCTGAAAAGGCCGAAGGCAAACAAGCGCGCGGACCGCGAAGTGCAACTCGGTGCGCGCGCAAACAACGTCGCGCGCCCGTGTTTTCGTAAGTTAAGTTAAGTGTTCGCGAAACGCATAAGACTAGGAAAACACGGGGCTAATGCACGGGCCGCGACGTAAAAATTTACGCGAACGACCCCGGGGCTAGGTAGAAGGGGTTCGCCTCCCGCGATTTACGATCGACGTTTCCGGAGCGCGCCGCGGGTGCAACGGCCCCCGCCCAGGAGAGACGGCTCGGAATTCTCGCCGGCGCGATATTGGCATCCATGACCGCGACTACTGGTCACCGGCGCTTCTCTCCCCCGGCTTTTTTTTTTCTCGTCGATGCGAATAGACCTTTGCCCGCTCTCCTTACAGCTTTTTTTCGTATTTATTTGGGCATTAACCTACCGCGCCTTCGGTTAGTGTCGCTTAGCCTGCAATTTTTTTTCCCCGGGGCTCGAAAGGACATTACCGGGCGTCAGATCTGCCAATAAGTTGATGGGCTTTTTTGCTCCCCACGTAGTCGTTTGTATGGATCGCCGAGTTCGGATACTCTTTTTACCCGAAAACAAACTGAAGTATTTATCTACTTTGAAAGGGGGAATTCTTAACTTGCGTCATTGTTAACTTCTCGACGCTTGTTTTGACCTTTTTTAATTCAAAGTTGATTGGCTAAAAGTTTTGACCAACTTTTAAGTAATCAAGTTTTATTGATTTTGCGCTGTTTGTGCCATTCCTAAATGAAATTTAATTGTGTTTACAAGCCATTTTTAGTCTCACTTTAATGAATTTAATGTAACGATTTTTGGCAGAAACTTTACATTTCTCGAGCGTATTATGTGACGCTCGAATAAAGTATAGTTTAATTGATAAATATTGTGTCATTTAAAGGGAAAAAATCAATGGCGCCAGATTTTCGTACCTAAAACTGATCTGATTATTAATAATGCTGAGTACATTACTTAAAAAGAAGCTTATGGAAAAAGTGCGTCTTGGAATCGATCGTTATTTTTATGAACAGTCTGCCAATAATTCATGAGCGGCGCTAAGCTCGGCCATAAATTATTCACTGTTTTCTTCACGTGAGAACGCCATAAATTCGAGCCAATTACCGATGAATTTTTTAGGAGGCGCCGCGCGATGGTATATAGGCGCGAGCGAGCAGGTCGGCCGAGAGATGCACCCGGAGCGAATAAAAATACGATGCCGACCGGGGAGTGCGCTTAGGCCCGGCCCGGCGCCCATCCGGCAGTTGGCAACATTAAATATTCACCCAGGATCGCCTAGAATTTATTTATATATGACAAGGGAGAAAGAGAGAGGAAGGTGAGCGCGCCGCCGCACGCACGGCTCGCTCGCGATTTTCGCTTTAATTCCTGCGCGATTGCACAGCCTCGAGATGGGCTGACACTTGGTTGGACCGATCTGTCCTCGCGCGACAAGCGATAGAGCCGTATGTTGCTTCTGCGTTGATATTTAAATCTTGTAAGTGGTGTTTGCTCGAAAAATAGGTACTATAATGCGTACCTTGCAAATACGCGCGCGAGTCGAATTGAAAATATTGACGTTCGTGTATCTGTAAAAGATACAGCCAGCTTTCTTTATTTTTTTTCTTATTTTTTAAAAATCCCTTATGTATATCCCCCACCTGTTACCGCGACCCACCCAAGTTGGTAGCCGCGGAATGGGGAAAAACACCCGAGAAAAGAAAAAAACCTGTAACCCTGGGGGTCGGTCAAACCCCAATACTTCGCCAAAACTACTTTCTATCAGATACATAGAATTTATTCTTTTGTGAGTAGCATAGAAAAAAATTCTTTCTATGTCAGTTTTACGTCTCACAGCACGAAAATACTTCGAATATTGTATTTTATTGATACAAAGTGTAATTTTCAGGTCATTTCAAGTCTGCAATATTGATAAAATTTATATATAAGTCTACGTTTAATTTTACAACGACGGCTCTAGTTTTATGAAGCTTAATGAACTTATATTTAATTTATTGATCACTGCTCCCATAGTATAATTTATTTTCGTAAAATTAAAACGTTATTAAAGTGCCATCATTCATACTATAATTAGCTTTTTTTGTTATGACGCTAGGTATCCAACTACAATTTACAGAAAAAATAACTTCGTGGACTATAAATAATCACGATTTAATAATTTTGTTCGTATGAATTTTAACTAAAATTTTAATGTTCTTCTGCACAGCGGAAATAAACAAAGTGGTAATGGTTAAAAAAAACATTAAGTTACGTTTTTTAAATATAAATTTATCTTTAATATAGATTTGTTTATTTCGGAAAGTTGAATAACTCATTATTAAACATAAAAAAAATATAAATAAATTGAGTGTTACAAAATTTTAAGATTAATAATAAGAATAATTAATTCTTTAACAAAAAATTTAGCATTTTTACTAATTTATGTCTGTTACGCACGTATTTACGTCTTTTTGGGTCGAATACCTACGGCAGTAAACTTAGAAGAAAATATGGCGACCTGTATCACTTAGTCACAGGGGTACAGTAAGAACAGAATTTCTTGACTCATATCTTTTCAAAGTCAAAAATCAAAAAATTCGTTTTTCCTTGACGTTAAGTATAAACATGAAAACACAACAACAACAAAAATCAAATCAAGATCAGTTTTTCCGTTAAATGGAAAAGTAGAAATTCAATAAATAATTATTCAACTTACTACTCCCTAAATATTAAAAATATGAAAGAGTGAATATTCACTCTTTTTACGTTACAAATCGTCCACTTATCGAAAAAGTGAACGCATTATAACGTACAAAAAGTGAATTTCGACTCTTTCGACGTGAATTTTCACTCTTTTATATTTAGATAGTAAAAAACCTTTAGGATCGCAAACTTTTGCAACTTTAAGTAGTTATTCAAAGCTATACAAAACAGTCATAGTAAATAGTGGTTTCAAAGTTTTTTTAATTATGACCCTGGAATAAAAGTTTTTATAAGTTTCTTCTAACAAGTCAACGCGATACTTCTTTCGTCTGTAGTACCAAAAAAGCGCAATTGTAACTGATCGTAAAAGGTAAATTACTATTTTTCCCCCCGAAATCTAGAATGATAAATTAAAAAGTGGAAAAAATCAAGTGTCTTGTTTTGTAAGCTCAATTGACGTAACTATTTTTATGACTAGTAAATAGAGTAAGAATAATGATTTATGAAGATTGAAATAATTGTTTTCAAACTAGAACTAATTAAAGAAGTAAATAAGTTCAAATTAATACAACGTTCTTCATAAATAACAGTTTTTTTATTAAACTTTATCTGATTTTTGTGATATCTATAAACAATTTTTATCGTTCCCATTATTTTATAATTTTTATTAACTGATTTGAATAATAAAGTGTAAGTATATAACAAAAAGAAACCCTGATGAAGAAAGTTTCGACAAAGCTTTTTCTCAACCTGAATTCATCATAAAAACACATTTAATCAATCCTCTATCCTCGGCGGTGCATTTCCAAAGTTTTAATATAACTTGTTGCATCGATCAAAATAAAAAGAGGAAGCGCAAGTGACGTCGCGCGAGGTTTCCGCGTTTAATGAAGTTCAGCGAGGTTTTGCAAAGTAACGAGGCTTGAACGGGTTCCAAAAGCTCACCTTACACCAGCCGCTCGCGCCAATTCCTTCGCCTCGACAGCGGCGGGCCCGCCGCGCGACCCAAGAGCACCTCCGGAAACCGTGCGCCGGCCAGCGAAACAAATAAAAGAAACACACAGCCGCAAGCACAAAAAATCGTGCCCCGGAGCGAGGCAGCCAATGTTTATGTTATCATCGGAGCGCAAAAAGAAAAGAAAAAAAAAGGAGGGGAGCTTTCGGACGACGCGCGTGCAAACTTGCGGAGGGGGGCCGGTGCCGCACTCGGTCCTCGCGCCTCGGAGGCCCGCGCACCACTGACTGTTTCCACTGCCGGCGCTGGCCCCCTACGCACGCACACGGGCGGCGCGCGACGCGCCTCCTCTCCTCTCCTCGCCGCGCGCCCCGTTCAAGGGCTCGTTCTTCTTCCTCCTCCTCCTCTTCGTTTTTTTTCTTACGCCTCGGCGACGTGGAAGCTGCGCGCTCCTATTCTTTTTTCCCGTCGCGCGGCCGAACGCGTTCCCGATTTCGCGTTTATTTTCGTACGTAAGGTGGCGCTTGCGCGTTTTGCAACCGTGAAAAAGCACCGCTGCGCTTCCACGTTGCAACATCGGCCGCGGGATTCTGGCTAAGGTCGCGTCGCGCGGTTCCCCGTGATTTACTTCGAGCTCCGACGGGAAAAAGGGCAAAGCCGAGTGACCGTGAAAATTTCGTCTTTGGAAAAAGTCGGGCGACGCTGGCTGAATTGGGTCGTGTATACGTGTTTCGGAGCGGGTTTCGATTTAAACTGGCTTTTATTGCAATTTTATACAATTCTAGTTTGAGGAGCCTTGAATGAAAAAATACGTTGTTGTGGATGAATAAAATTCAATGTAAATTTTCGGCTACATTAATTAGTTTGCGTCCATGTGTAAAGCTTCGTTTTAAATTTCTGCTGTGAAACAATTCCGCATTCAAATCCCTGGAATATTGTTTGTATGAAAATTTTAAGCTGATTTCTGCATGGAATTTTCTTTCTCTGCCCTTGGATGGTTGCCAATTTCTATTAAAATTATTAGTCTTCTAGACAATACATTGATTTTTACTTTAGCGCGTAAAATCCACTCAAAATTTTCTCGAAATGATTGATTCAGTACATTTATCAAATTTAAAAATATTTTGCCTTCAACTTTTCGATAAATAATTTAAATAATTAACATAATCTTGTACAATGTTACTGCACGAAAACCAAGTCGTCATTCTAATAGTTGAGTGTTATTGAAACTTTGAATCACAGTCTACTATTTTTTTTTAAATATGAATGAAAAAGTTGATAAAAATGAAACTGTTAAATTTACTTCAGCCACGTGCCTCGAATAAATTAATGTATTTTTTTCATTCAAAGGTTATTCTAAAAAAATTTAAAAATAAAATAAGCTGGATAATCTAATTCTGAAAATTTTAAATTAGTTTAGAAAATGTAAATAGTGACATTTTTCACACAAAACGTTTTACATGTAATATGTCACAATCCACGTTTTCTTAATTAATTTCGTATTTTCAGTATAAGCGTACAACCTGATTTCGCCTCTCCTTATTTATCCATGTGCACACAATCACATCGACACAATCTCAGCATGCGTATCGTAAAGGGAGATAAAGTAAAAAAAAGGGAAACAGTAAAAGTAGGGAACGAGATCAGAAGAGCACGAATGAATGCCCATGTTATGTGCATGGTATGCATTACGGCGTCCTTCTTTGTACTATGTACTGCGTCACGGTACAGGCAGTCTCACGTCGCATTTATTAAGCTGGAATAAAACCTGTGCGCCGTTTCCTACCCTATTCCTCGAGAACACAAATCGATTCCCCGGGGCACGTCCCGAGCTGACCTATTAGAGCGTCATTAGACGCAAATGCAAATTCCGTGACGGCGACTCCCGACGTCCGATGTTAGTGCGTCGCTTCACCGAGCGACCCCCCCCCCCCCCGTGCATAAAAATCAAGCTTCTTTTCCTCCCCCGAAACACGCAGTATCCGCGACTCCCGACGCAGCTTTTCCCCCTATTTACGCGCACGTTGCTCTTTACGCTAAATTAATTTTTACGAACCGCGCGAATCAGTAGCCGGCGATCGATTTTCGATTTTCTCCTTTGAGCGGAGTGACTGATCGTTTCCTCAATTTGCCTTTATTGCTCTTTTTTTCTTTGCGCTCTTTTAAAGTGCTTATTCTCCTATTGTGTTTCTCCCGATGCAGAGAGTACATAATAACAAATATTGCATACATAATTGTTACGCAATTGGAAAATAAATCAATAACGACGGACGTTAACTTTGGCTTATAAAACGCTAGATTTATTTGACGATAAATATCAATACGTTGAAGAAATACGCCAAGGTTCAGTACAAGGCTAAAAAGTTAAATTTAAACATTTTTTAAGATATGCTGACGACAATATCTTTGCCATAGGCACTTTTTATCTGTTATTTACTTATAATGGGAACTGTCAAATTTATAAAATGGCCAAACATTATAACATGATATATACTTGTATTATGAGCACTGGAGCTCCAGCTGTTATTACTTTTTTTCAGTTTTTACTTCGGATATGTTTTTACTCACAAATGAGTATTAATCACGAAACTACATACTTCATACAGTTAAACGTATCATTAGTTATCGAAAAAAATATAGGTAGGTATATAATGCAAGACTTTAAATAGAAAGATTTTTTTATTGCAAATGTTTATCTTATAATAAAATTTACTGTGCATTTTGGAACCGACGAGCATCCTTCATTCCAGCAGGTGCACGTAATTCAAAAGAAGTGAAGCTTTGCAATTTCGCTTATTACTACTTTGCTTCCGCAAAGGCTTAATGTGTCGCGCTAAGAAGCTTGGTTATTATATTACCGGAAAGTCATCGATTAGTCGCAGAAGAAAGAAAAAGTAGGGCGCTACAAGTGAAAAGCATATTTACATAAATAATGACGCACAATTGAGCGTGTATAAACGCTGGGTAATTAGCGTAAATTTTCATTTATTAAGTTTATTGCTTATTCTTTTTTAACCTTGTAAATTTATTTCCTTTTTATTAATTTCTTTTTACGTATGCATTTTCGAGCTTTTCTAAGGAATAAGAAGATTGAAGTTAAAAAGGAGTCAAAACCGCATTCCAGCTGGCTATAATTTATTGGAATAATTGTTTAATTGTTTTTAAAGTGGACATTCCTACTCTAGTTATTTTCTAAACCTAGTGGAATTTCACGTTACGTATATTTAGCAGCTTTAATAGTTATAGCACTTCATGTTTCACATACCTTCAGTTATTTTATAACAATACACTCGGCTGAAAGTGTAACTGACAAATGTAAAATGTCATCTATTCTTAAATGTATGAATACTTTGAAAGTTCTATTCCTTTTGATGCAGTGAAAAAACAACGTTAAAATTTTACGTCGTAACGTCGCCTTAACAATTATATTACGATATTTATTCCGTCAAATATAGATTCTTACATTTTTTTTACATTGTAGCACTGCAATCCGCCCTTTCTCGCTGTTACACTACCCTTCTCACAACCTCACTCCCCACGTTTGCCCAGGTTAATTAAGATTTAATTTTTCTGTCTTTATAATGAGGTACGGGAGAAACAGCATAAGGTGGTTCGTTTTCATCCGAAACCCAAACATCGCCAGGCTTAGCCTCCTGAATCATTTTTACAATGGCTGCAGCAACGTTTTCTGGCCTTTAGTCGTAAAAACGTTGAAGTAAATTACTTATTACGAAAACTGTAGTTGTAGGAATTTCTCTACTTACGATTGCATAACATCTGAACAATGGCGAATTTCTTCTATAAATTTATCCTGAACAAAATCTAAATTTTCTTTTCGCCAATCTCTTTGCATGAAGTAAGACTCAGTGACACCAGGACACACAGCTAAGGTACGCACTCCGGTGTGTTCATAATGATCCTAATGAATAGTAAAATGATAAAATACATTTTTCACTGATATTAATAGACAGAGTGGGAGAATGAGAGATTAGCATGGAAAAAATGTTCGAAATGCCAGTCATATCTAACTGGTTCATAAAGAAACTGTGGTATACTGAATGTATATTTAATCACGATTTTTTATTGGTCAATAAAACGGTTTCAAGCTCGTTACTTTTTCGATTTATGATTATCTGGGAATCAATAAATTTATAGTAGAGCGTGATTGAAAGCGTATTAGGCTTTTATAACACGTAAGGCAAATAAGAAATACCATCATATTAATACGGTTACCTTTAATGCTTGAGTGAATCCATAAACTCCATGTTTTGTAGCAACATAAATTGGAAATGCCGGAAAGGTTAATAGACCAACAACTGAAGCTACGTTAAGAATAGTACCACCTTTTCCATTCTTGTGTTTTCCCATTCGATCTATTGCTGCTATTGAACAGTTAACAACACCTTTCTAGAAAAGGCGCGTTATTAGTATTTCTTATTCAAGAACACCTTTAAAAATTCATGTAATAATAATTTTATGTTTAATTTAATTTACCAAATTAACATCAATCATTAGATCTCCTTGTACGTCACTCAAAATGCCGGCATTATTAATTAGCACATCAACCGTATTTTGGGATTTAACAACCTTATCGTATTGGGCTGCAAGTATATTTTTTCAATATAAGATTATAATAAACAAATTATTTTAACCTAAATTACCTGAAAATATATCTTTTTTTGTTACATCACAAGCGTAAAATTCTACTTTGCCTTTACCGTATGCTTCGTCAGACTTTTTAATAAGTGAGGCAATCCGCGATTTTGTTTCATCAAGATCGAAAATTGCCACATGCTGCAAACAAATTTAAGGTAATTAAAAAAAATATAAAATTAATAAATTGTAAAAATACCATTTCCAATATTATTTATTCAACACAAGTTACACATATCACCTTCACTCCGTGTTTCAATAAAGCTTGGACGATAGCTAATCCAATTCCACCAGTTCCACCAGTAACAATTACAACTTTATTTTGAATATCCATGCTTTCTTAAATGATCTGTCAATTCACACTGACGATCGATATACTAGTACCGATCAGTTTACTCTCTAAAGACTATTTAAAAAAAATACAATATCAGCGACGTTTAAAAAATGTATGTACTTGAACATATCACTATCTCAAAAAAATACTGCACATAGCTTAGATAATTTATTACACAAGGCTGATTCCACTAAACTTGAATTTTTTTAAAATAAAGAGAATATAATTATTACAGAACATAAATATTCTGTGTTTATCAATGTTCAATCTTTTGAAACATTTTAATATTGTTTTGAATATAAAAAAAATATTTTATCATGAAAATCAAAATTTATTTAATAAAGATAGTCACAAAAAAGTAATATCAGTTTTCAACACTTATCAGTATCATTCATATTTATAAGTGAATGATGATTGTGAAAGTGAGTATCATTTTAAAAAGTATTTATCTGTTTACGTCCATATTTCAGAAAAAAATTGTTCTGCGAAAGTTATTGTTACACAACTGTACTAGTAATAAAAAAATTGTGTCTTTATTTGTAAATTATTTTTGTACTATTATTTATTGTTATAGAAATTGTTATTTAAATTACTGGCTTAAAAATTTGTTAAAAACAGATAACTCTATATAATGTTTGAACCAACTTACTGTGGGGATAACTTACCAACTCGAACGGCTAACTGCATCTGACTTGATCGCTGGTGATTTAAGAAATTAATATGCCAACTATACTTACTGCCTGTTTTATATAAGCTTGCATGAATCCTCTGTTATTTAGGAATTCAGGAATTACGTTGTACCTAGAGAAAATCTGACAAACACAGAGACTTAATCACACCCTTTTATTAACCGGAAAAGAATACTGCTTTTAAATAAGTATACACGTTCAAAACTAACTTTTATGGTAATACGACGAGAAACTTTGTTCACCGCGTTTGCAGCATTTCCCTTTTCAGGAAGTAATACTAGGATTTACAAGCAAAGTAACAAGTTTCGCAAAAGAAAACGTAAGCCCTGTTAGCACTCGATCGATTTTTTTTCTGCCAAAATGAGGAAATTTGAAATTCACGTACTTGTAGTATAAACTTATACTATTTTACTAGAGGTAACTAACCTGTTAAAAAAATGTAAATATTGTAAATAAACAAAAACATCTCATATTCTTTTTCGATATCGCAAGAACAAGACATATTATTGACTTTGTGACTTCACTTCCGCGGTGTGTTCTATTTGTGGCTTCCTGAGTATTCTGAATCCTGAACAATGGACATGGCATTAAATTTATCAACAAATTAATAAAATATTTTAAAGAAAGATGTCATCAGAATTTCCAATTGGGAGTTTTA
>JAXIUT010014106.1:0-41120 GCA_035586675.1 Eurytoma californica
ATTTTTGGTTGGTCGAGTCTGTCCCTGCGTTCCTAAACAGTATAGTAATTTTTACTCGATCATTTTTTTCCGTGTACTCAAGGAGCTTCAGCTATATCACCTCTCGTTTATGTTTACGCTCCCGGTGTGTTTTACCAGCTGCTTCGAACAAGGAAAGAAGCGCAATAATTATGGAAGGCTACAAAATCTTCGCGCGACCTCGCGATACTACTTGCGCATTGCCCCTACCTTTTTATTTTATTTCGCGCATCGGCTCGTACGGCGCTTCGTGGAACTTGACGATTTTCCGCCTGGCTAATCAACCGGCCGGTAACGCGCACGCAAACGCATCGGATTCACCGGATAAATACGCCGGAGCCGAGGGAGGATAGTCAGTTGGCGAGAGAAATCGCGAGAATTATGAATCTCAAGCTGCTGATGCTGCTCGGGGTAGCCCTCGTCTTCGCGGCCGAAGAGGGCCCGACAGTGGTAAGCACTACGCTTGGAAAGATCAAGGGCTCCTTGATGACCACCAGACTGGGGAAGAAGATATACTCATTCAGGGGAGTGAAGTTCGGCAAACCGCCCACTGGAGAGCGAAGATTCAAGGTATGATCAGATAATTTGCGACGCACATTCTTTACTGGAATGGGAAGAAATATAAATTATTTTATTAGAAGTACTTTATTTGAAATTACTTTTGATGCATAGGAATATAATTTGTTATAAAATCTTTAATTATTTCAAATGTAATAATACGACTTCACTGTTTTATAGGTTCCAGAGCCGATTAGCCCGTGGACAGATATTTTTGACGCCTCTCAGGAAGGCCCGTCGTGCATTCGACCGGCCGGCAGAAATCTTTCGGAAGACTGTCTTGCTTTGAACATTTACACAACCAAGGTACATTGCGAGCACAAATAAGGAATTTTTCAATCCATTTACTTTGTATCATTAATTAGTGAAGATAAGAATATATTTATAGCTTCCCACTTCGAGCGACAAAGTTAAGCGTCCAGTCATAGTGTTTTTTCCTCCCGGAGGTTTCACCGGATACTCCGCTCAAAGTTATTTATGGGGACCAGAGTATTTCCTTGACCAAGATATCGTATTGGTCACTGTCAATTACCGACTATCGGCGTTAGGTATATGAATAATTGCACATTTGTTTTCTTCACTTCAGACACTAGCTAATCGTATTTCTTTTAAAAAAAGGTTTCATAAGTACCGGTGACCACCACGCACCAGGTAATCTCGGTCTGAAGGACCAGGTGGTGGCTTTGCGTTTCGTGCGCGATCACATCGCTCGATTCGGCGGAGACCCTGAGTCGGTGACTATCACCGGCTACAGCGCCGGCGGCTGGAGTGTTATTCTGCACATGCTGTCGCCGATGTCCCGTGGCCTCTTCCACAAGGCTATCGCCATGAGCGGCTCGCCCCTCAAACCTAAACTCCTGTCCAGCGAAATGACCGGCGTAGCTAAGAAACAGGCCTCCTTCGTTGGCTGTCCCACGGACGAGCTTGACAAGATGTTCGACTGCCTAATGAAGGTACCTGCCCAGGAGTTTGGCAATACCATCTCACAGTTCAATGTGAGTATCTGAGATAAGTCGAGTAGTTAGTTAATGACAAGGAATATTTTCCTGATGAATAATTGTGGGATTTAAACTTTTATAGGAATTTTACGGGGATCCAATTCTTATCTTTGCTCCAGTAGTGGAACCCAAAATACTTGGAGTCGAAAGATTCCTTCACGCACAACCAGTGGACATCATCAGATCTGGAAAGTTCAATCATGTACCGCTCATAACTGGTGTCACCAAAGACGAAATTGTTGGAACTGCTTTAAGTAAGTATGGACTATCGATTTAATGAACATTACAAATAACTTAGCGAACATCGTAGTTAACCGTCTAAAAGTTATTAATAGTTTAGTAACCAATCCATGCAAAAATAATTAAGGGAATTGTATATTTTTTAACAGGAGCGCTAGAATCCGCGCAGAGAGGAAATACATCGTACTTCGATGACATGAACCGTGAGTGGGACCGTGTTGCTCCTATTGCCTTCCAATATGACCGAACAGGCGAACAAGCTGCAAACGCATCAAGAGAAATTAAGAAATTCTATTTCAACAATGAACCAGTCAGTCTGGAAAATGCTTACAAACTTGCACAGGTATTAATTACATTTTGCACTAAGTGTATTAGAAATTAAAACTTATTTTCTAATACCAAATTAATTGTATTTTAGGTTTACGGTGATGCTATTGTGAGCTTTCCGGTGCACCGGTCGGCTACTCTTATGGCTAAATATAATAAGAAGCCAGTACATTACTATGAATTTGTCTACCAGGGTAGATACAGCCATCAAACGTACAGCAACAAGACTCCATTCGGTAAAGTCGCAGTATACACTTGTTCTAATTCATCTGTTTATACTTTTATTAAGTAATTGTTATTGAAATATTTCTAAGCTGAAACTTTAATTTCTAGGTGTCGTACATCACGATGATCTGATTTATCTGTACTACATTTCTTACGCTTTTCCATTCTTCAAAGAAAGTGACCCCGAGACTCCTATGGTAGAAAAGATGACGGCCCTTTGGGCGAATTTCGCAAAAACAGGCGAAGCCGTACCAAAGAACAATGATCTTTTCAAAGAACTCACTTGGGACGTGTTGACGCCAGAGAATAAAAAGTACCTCGAAATAGATACCAAGTTCACGTTGAAAAGTAACTTGTTTGCAGACAGATACGCATTGTGGGAAAGACTTTTCCCTCTTCCGCCGTACAAAGAACCTCAACTCAATTGATAGTTTTATAATCTAATTTATAGTGGCGAAACATAATGTTAATTAAATCACTACTAACATTTTCCTTTATTCATATTTTTGATACAAGCGATTCAAATAAACCTACTAATTACAGTACAACACATGTTTTTTATTTGAAATCATACTTTATGCAATATGTAAGTAAAAATTGTATACGTAAACTGATAAAAAAACTAGTACGTTGACTTGCATTAGAAAAAAAATTCTTTATTCATTTTTTTGCAATAAATTACCATTTGAAAAATAAAAAAAAATTATAATTTGATTTTTGTGTACTGAATCCCGAAAGCTCATTTATATTTTTTCAATGTTTTGCAGCACAATAACATTTTAAAATATTACCTTCAATTAAAATAATTAACAAAAAGTAAGTTAAATTTAGTAAGGACGGAATACGTGTAACGATAAGCCAGGCCTTAATTGCAGAAATTATATCTTGGGATCATAGCGTTCGAGTTTCACCATGCTTTCACTCAGTTCCCAAAATTTCTTTCCTCTAACGGGATCTTTCACTGCAGAAGTCAAGCTACCCTCCTGAAAGCAAAATAAAATCACCTTTTATTAATTCAAGAACGAAAAAAAAACACCTTATTTAAAAGGAGCAACCTCTTTAAATGTTTTTCAATAGACGATACAGTCACTAAACCTTTTTTTATCAATTACAGTGAACTTACATGACAGTCAATAAAGTATTTTCCGTTTTCGTACTGAAACTTCTCATCCACCGCAAGGTAGATGCTCGTCTGAGCACCCTGCTCTGGATTTTTGAAGAAGCTTTTGGCGATGAGCTGCAGACCCCAGGAGAGAGGCGCCGGCACGCTGCGCCAGATACCGCTGTCGATCATGCCAGGATGAAGGCAGTTCGCCGTTACTCCGGATCCTTCGAGTCTCCGCGCCAGTTCCAGGGCGAACACTATGTTCGCGTGTTTCGATACGTAGTACAAGTAAGCCGGTAGCGTCCTTTTCGGATTTACGTTATCCAGGTCCAACGAGGCTATGCGATACAGCGACGAAGCTACCACTACGATGCGGCTCGGCGCTGAACGTTTCAGTTTATCTGCAAAAGTTTTTTTAGTAAATTTTTTTTTTAGTGTTCAGCGTTAATTTACGGTTTCCGAAATTTGAAGGTAAAACAGATTGTGATCAGTTTTGTTTCTCATACCTTAAAAATTGAAAATAAGTATACTTTATTACGTGTTGAAGCTTTGCAATCCGTTTGTTATGTAAAAAAAATAATTTTTCATGCAAGCTTTCATCAGTCATAAATTAACGATTTAATAAAAAAGTAACTACATCATTTGCCTTTGAAATTATAGAAGAAAAAGCTTCAGTAAAAATTATGAATTCTTGACTCAAGTGTCAATAAAAGTTTCTTCCAAAGAGCAACTTGAACTTTCACCTTGATTGATAATAAATCGTAAATTTATTTACGTAAATTAAAATGAAAATTCTTTTCAAACATTTTTTTTACAGAGAAGCAGTGCTACATAGCATTCAATACTAGTATTTAATTTAATTGGAAATAGATACCAATAAGCAGATGAGTGAGTAGGAAGGGCCCATAGTGATTGGTAGCCATGGTCATTTCTATGTCATCCTTGCTAACCGTTTTGGTGAATGTCTCAGCTGTGCCGGCATTATGAATCAAGACGTCCAGACGACTTTCCTCGGCGTTGAACTGTTTTGCGAATTCGCGGACCGACTGTAGTGAAGATAAATCTAGCTTTCGCACAATCAGCTGTTTGTTGCCACTTTCTATTGCTAACCCATCTATAAATAAAGATAAAAGTGTTAATTAAATCTCATAGAAATTCATGAATATAAATACTACAATTATTTTACACATTACATCATAATCATTCAATATCTCGAAAAAATATTATAATAAAACGACTGTACTCTAGAGTAATTTTTTACATACAACTATAATTATGATGTAAAATATAAAATAAACAAGTTAATTGAGAAAAAATTTCGAAATTTTATCATCGTATTGAAATTCGAACAATTCTTTAATGAAAGTTCCACGCTATTTCAAAATATTGCGGTATTCAAGCACGTGTCTTTATTGCACATATAGCAATCTGCATATACATAGATCTACATGTATAATTGTATTCCGCACATGTATTTTCCGGATAAATTTACAAGTATCACAATGGAAATTGCTAAATCGATAGTTGCACAATAACTTTGTCAAGCTTTCAGGAAGTTCGTTGCAAAGAAGAAAGATTTTTTTCAGAACATCTCAGTAATTACTAATGACAAATGAGCCTTGCATTTTTATAAATCAACTGATGCTATTTTTAAAATATGCAGAAAAAAGGAATAACTATTATTATCTGTGTTTTTGTTACGCTTTCAAAAAAAGAAAAAAAATTGATAATCGTTCAATATTACCTTGACCATTTTCCAAAAAAATTTCGTAAGAAAACTCGTTACGTATGACTTTTAACTAGCTTAAATAAAGCAACTTAAAATTGTTAAAACTATTTCGTTTAAGAATTAATGAAATGCACGAGAATGATTCGTCATTTTTCTGTAGTCTACAAAAAGATTATAAAAGTCTTACAACGTTTCGTGCTCTAATTTATTATTTGCATTCGATAAAAACAAAATCCTAAATATGTGCGTTATTTAAAGAAACGTAATTGATTCAAAGAAGAACCGCGTCCTGAATAACGAAGGTTTTTTGGTTTTAAGTTGAAAGTTCCAATTTTCCCTCGTCATAATCATGGAAACTCCTCTCTGATTATCCGAACTTTCTAGCACGTGAAAATTAATTGACGCTTCGATTGTAAAAAAGGCGAGAGAGAGGATGCAGTAGCACTGGCTACACCGGATCTTTCTTTACTTTCTCACCGCGTATTTTTAAGCGCGTTTTATAAGAACGGAGCAGCTCTCGACTCGAATGAAAATTTATTTAAAACGCCATTAAAGTTGTTTACATCATGAATGATAAATGTTTCATCCTGAAAAAGCTGCTTTCGAATTGAGTGCGCGAAAGCATCGCCAATTTGCATTCTCTTAGACGCAGGAACAATAATAATTTAATTTTTACTTAACAACAGTCTGAGCTATAATTTGTAAGCAATTTACAATTTGTAGTACAAAAACGAACAATTCAAAATTGATTGTAGAAATAATTTGCAAAAAGAGAAAAACTGCAATAATTAATGCGTTTCTTTTAATTTTACTCATCAAAACAGTAGCTGTGCTATCAGATATAGACTTTCCTTAACTTTTTAACATTAATAAATAAAAACATAATAATAAAATTTAATTATTACGAACATTCAATTATTCGGCTTTACGTTATCTTAATTAATGTTGCAAAGTTTAAAACACTGTTAACATCTGATCAAATTAGTAAAATAGAAATTTCACTATTTTAGATTTTTACAGAGTTCTTTTTTCTCTTTTCTTATGACACACAAAAGCCTTGTAAAATTCTCATACCTCTAATCTCGGCAGCTCTTTGGACGTCTCTGCAAGCCATGACGATTCTAGCCCCGCGTTTGGCGAGATCCCTTGCGGTCTCAAGCCCGATGCCCGAGGTGCAGCCGGTGATGATGACGGTCTTTCCTTGCATGCTAGCCTTGCTCCTGTAAACGCCGTTACTTAGGTAGACGTAGACGCGCAACCCGATCAGCAGTAGTATCCCGACGGCAGCTGCGCCGAGCATCGGGCCACAAGCAATCATCGTCGCACACTTGTCCCCGACGAGCGACGAAGACGAATTGCCGGTGGACGGAGACACGCGGGAGCCGGCGCGACGGAAACGACTGCGGCGAATTGATTAAAGCGATCACCTTCATTCTTCCATTCTTACGAAATGAATTTTATTGTGGAGTTGTAAAGCGTGTTTCAATCCTAAACGTGGACGAAACTTGGCTTGTTCTAGAACGCTCAATTGCCGATTGAAACTAAACTAAAAAAAGCTTACAGCAGTAAGTGCAAATTGAATTTTTTGGAAAATGTTGTAAGTGTTTAAGACAGCAGGAGACTCTTAGTGCTTTTTACGGGTTATAGCTAAGTTAAAAATAATTGCCAGAAGAAAATTCTTACAATATTCTGAGTACAAAAAATTACTTGTGTAACAATGTATTGTAGTACTTTCTCATTTCGCTTATTTCGACATTTTTAAATATCGCATATTGAAAAGTGTGTTAGAAAGTTAGAATGGATGGATTATTTTTAAACCTATTAAAAAAACACATTTATATATTACAGATACAGCAGTAATGGATGAAACAAAGGTATTCATAGACAATATTAAAATTAAAAAATATAATTTTATTTGATCGTTTTAAACCAATTCCAATAATCTCTAGAAAATTTATCACAGAGTTATTTCTATATAAAATTATTCCTCAAGCACTCGTTGAATACTAAAATTAACAGAGATACCTTTTGTAAAAATACATGCAACACAATCTTAAAAACCATCTGTGTGTAACAATTTACGTAACATAAAAAAGATAATAAACTTAGATGTATTTAAATAACGCGTATAAAATGTTGGCTTAAATTAAATAAAAATCATCTTATACGAATAGAAAACACGTTTTCCATGGACGGACGTGAAACGATGGACGGAATTCAAATTTTTCTGAAGATCTTTATATTTTAGGGTCTGTAGGTTGAAGCTTCACCATATTTTCACTGAGCTCCCAGAACTTCTTGCCTTTAGCAGGATCTTGAACTCCAGTACTTAAGCTGCTCTCCTGTAAACAAAAAAGATTCATTCCCATTAGAATTCAATTTACTTAATTATCGACCTTAACGTAGAGATTAAAAGTACATAGAGTGAATTTCCCCGCAAAACTAGCTGGAAGAAATGTAATCAATGGTCGATCGCGAGTAAAAATTCATTTTTTCTTATTTTCGGGGAAATTCTATTGTTTTAATTACTAGATACCAAAAAGCTATAAATAAATTATAACTAAAAAAGAAGTGTACATGACGCTTACCTGGCAATCGGAGAAGTATTTTCCGCTGACTTTTTTCAGTTCCTCCGCGACGGCGAGTTGAATGGTGGTCTGAGCGCCTTGCTCGGGAGTCTTGAAGAATCCTTTGACAATGAGCATGAGGCCCCAGGAGAGAGGCGCCGGTACGTTGCGCCAGATACCGCTGTCGATCATGCCAGGGTGCAGGCAGTTGGCGGTGACTCCGGTGCCCTCCAGTCTTCGCGCCAGCTCCAGGGTGAACACGATGTTGGCATACTTCGACACGTAGTACAGGTAAGCGGGCAGCGTCGTCTTCGGGTTGATGTTGTCCAGGTTCAGAGTCGCCAGACGGTAAAGCGACGACGCTACGATCACTATGCGACTTGGTGCTGATCGTTTCAGCACGTCTGGGGAATTGTGTTCAGATTAGAATTGAGGTATGACGTAACGAGGTATCGACGCGTATATGTTACGTTGACAAAATTAATACTAAAAATAAATTTGAAATTTTAGAATAGAAAACTTGATAATATTTCTGATTTTCTGAAAAAATAATAATAAAGTACTTTGAAAAGTGACCAACTAATCATTTAGTTCAAATTCAATAGTTTCTGCAGAGTTCATTATTGTTAGCAATTTTGAGAAGACTTTTTAATCGATGTTCTAAGTTCACAATATAAATTTACAATTTAAAATCTACATTGAAAAGACATTGATTTTGTAATGTCCCTCAATAATAGTTTTTTAATGTCGCTCAATAAATTCCAGATAATACCCATGCATTATACCTAGCGCTTAGGTCCATTCAGTATATTCCACGTATTTGGAAAAAAAACTGCCAAACCTGTATGACGAGTAAATTATAAAAAGTGTATTTACCAATGAGCAGGTGAGTAAGAAGGAAGGGGCCGTAGTGATTGGTGGCCATGGTCATTTCAATGTCGTCCTCGGATACCGACTTAGTGAACATCTCGGCCATGCCAGCATTGTGGATCAGGACGTCAAGTCGACTTTCTTCGCGATTGAATTGCTTCGCGAACTCTCGCACCGACTCCAATGAGGACAAGTCCAGTTTACGTACGATGAGCTGCTCGTTGCCGGTTTCTTTTGCTAGTTCATCTGCAATCGATAAGGTTAATTAAATTTAAAAAATAGGGAAAAAATTTCTTACAGGAAAATAATAAAATGGAGATTAAATTGACTTATAAAAAAGCGAATGAAAAATGAGATGGAACAGTACAAGAGAACAGTGCGTGACGAATTGAAGACGACTGCACGGTTTTGATTAAAGTTCATTTACGTAACAATGAATCATAATAATAAGTAACTTCTATTTCAAGAAGTTTTTTTATATAATTTCTTCAGACTTAGTATAAGTAGCAGTTTAGGAGGAATTTTACATCACATTAAAATTTTTTTTTACACGTCTCCAATATTTTTTCAAGGATTTTTATTCAATCGAAGTATCGAACAATAAGAACAGTGATTAGTTGGCTATAACTTGTGTGGCTAATGCTTTAAAAGCGTTGACTATTAAAAAAATATTTTCAGGGCTACTGTACTGTGTCTTACGTCTGGTAAGTCGCAATGCTCTAGCAATTTTTCCGCGGCATTTGAAATATTTTAAAACTTTATTATAATTATAAGCAACTGTAATTTTTAAAATTATAATTTAAAATGTACTCTAATGATAATTAATTTGGACGTCGGAAAAATTTTTTAATACTGTACTCAAAATTTTTAAGAACTAATGCAATTGCTGAAGATTGGAACTGCGTGTATAAAGACACTTAATTTATTAATCGTTCGCTCACCTACGTTGCTAAGATACGCATTCACAAACAGAGTTTTCTACACGTATTCTATATAATAAATAAATAAAATCTATAACTGTCTTATTTTTTTATATTATTGTTTTTTTTTAACCTGAAAAGAGAATCTATATACGCGCCAAATAGAAGCTTAATCTAGTTATTTAATTAAAGACACTCTGCTATATTACGAAAAGTACTAACTTCAACTTTACTCATTATCATCGAGAAAAAAAACATCCTAATTTATATTAACTTCAACTGTTTTTCGATAACAAGTATAACTGATTTTGTTTAAGGTGTAAAAGGAAAAAAATGTAGTTTGAAAACAATTTTTTTATATCACCAGATTAGGCATACGTTCTTTTCTGAAGAAATACTTATAGGAGATTGTAAATTCCATTAATCTTTTTTATGAAGGGCGTATAAAAAGGGCTAAACGGAAATTTTTACGAAGGGCTTACAACTGAATAGATTTTTTTATATATTACAGCTAAATGGAATTTTTTATGAAGGGATTACACCTAAAGATCCCGTATGCGAGCGTAAAAATGTGCGTACCTTTGAGTTTGCTGGCAGCCTCGACGTTCCTGCAGGCCATAATGAGCCGGGCGCCTCGTTTGGCCAGATCCCTTGCGGTCTCGCGACCAATGCCCGAGGTGCAGCCGGTGATGATGACGGTCTTTCCCTTCATACTGGCCTTGCTCCTGCAGACGCCGGTGCTCAGGTAGACGTAGATGCGCAGCCCGATGAGCAGCACCACCGCACCGCCGACTATCGCGATCAGCGCCAGCACGCATATGAGCGAGCACGTCCACAGGTCGAATATCATCGCGCTCGCGTCCTTGGCAGCCGCCTTGACGAGCGGAGAAGATTAATAAGAGGGGATAATGTCAAGCGATGAACCGGATATCGCGAGTTTCGTGAAATATTGTTTAGTGTGAATCATTTATGATTTTACTTAATGGGTCAATTTTTATGGTAAGAATCAATAGATCGAATTGTAGAAGGGAGATTTAAAGAAAGTATTTTTTAGCTTCTTAAGAAATCAAGTATTGTCTTATTGATTTTTTGTTACTTATTGGTTTAAAATGTTAACTTTGTTACTAGCTAATTTCTAATTTTAACTTAATTCTAGTTAAATAAATAACTTTTTTTAACCAACACAATTGTAAAGCTTTATAATTATTGTTATGACTTGCATTGATACGTAATTTTAAAGGGATAGATCAGTAAATTGGTAAAAAAAACTTATACCGAAAGAAATTAAATTTTGATGACATAATAAGTTAATAATTTTGTCTTTCGCATAAGTAAAGTCATATATAATTGTAAATGATATAATCTCCGAGTAATCAGCGATCTGAAAATCAAGGTAACGTATGCTACAAAAAGTTCAAATTAAAGTATGGGCAAGAAATCAAAATCATTATATACGTTTACTATAGATAGCATAAATTGTGAAGTAGCCCAAGAGAGATGAAAATAGGATTCGTCAGGCAATGATTTAACAAATATATTATCCTTTTTAGGCCGACCGCTACACGGAAGTGCCTTATATTTTTGACAGAGCAAAAATGGGTGTATGTAATGTTCTGCGAAGCATTTTGCATCCTTGCATCGCGCGTGAAGCTATCGCCACGTGGCAAGCCTAGTTTATCATAATTTTGAATAATGATAAATTTATGAAAAAATATCTACAAGTTTCTCTTCAAACGACCTACTTGTGCCACAGCAAAAGTAACACAAAAATTTCTCGTGGAAACGTTATTCATTGTTCAATGACTCAAATTAATTATCTAATGCAAAATTTATGATAGATGCATTCAAATAATAATCGTTTATGCATACCAAAATATTATATAATTCTTAAAAATTGAAAAACAAAAAAATGAAAATTCCAATATTGCAAACTTTTCCGGTTTTATTTATTCCCGTCTCGTTTGACTCAGGCCGAAAATATTCCTACATCGATACATGGTGCCGGAACGCTCATAAGATCGACGGGGGCTGAAGGTGTCGGTCGCCGATTGAAAAACTCAACCGTTAGCGCGCGCGTATCTCCGACTTTCCAAACTTTCTACGAGATATCCCCAGCGGTGAAATGGTGAATTTCGCGGGCACATCGGGGCAATCGGAGTGTATTCACAACGTTTGCCGGGAAGGAAGAAACGTCGGTGCGCGTATGCGCCTCTCCGAGGCCAAGGTGAATGGGGAACCGGTTTGCTTCTCGCGCTCCGAAATCGCCGCCGTATAAGAGACATTCTCGTCGCTCGCCTCGCTGGCGAATCGTCAATTTTCTTTTTACGTGTCATACCTGCTGCTGCTTCGTCAGCCGCAATGATTTTCGCGAGGATAAGCGCGCGCCGCGTGCTTATAGCTACGTGCACAGTTAATTTTGCGTTGTTCGAAATTTTGAGGTACTTGTTTGTTGCTGCCTTCGTTCAACGCGAGCACCGAGGATGACGTATATGCACGTGAAACTTAAGGGTACTTCGACGTATAATTTAAAAAAACGACGGTTGGGTATTACGATTCAATGATAGTTGAGAACGATTAAAGCAGAATGAACGGATAAAATTATTTTTAGATATTAATCTAAGTGTAGAAAATTTATGTTATGGTATCGTTAGTGCCGGCGGTGTGGAAGTTTAATTACTATGAGTGAAAGTAGGCATCGTTAAGTTAATGAGTCTAAAAATCGATTATTTGATATGGCAGTATGACGAATCAATAGTAATAAGTGTGTCATTCATTTTATTATTTTTACAGGAGATGCGCCTTTATAAATATTGTAATAAATAGATATTACAAAAATTGTAAATACTTTTGTAAAGGAATGACTTACTTGATTTCTAAATCAGTTAATAATCCTTTTAAAACAAAATCACTTTTAAAAAATAAATTTAACCGTATTTTTATTTTTGAATATTTTTAATATATTTTACGTGGAATTAACGGGCACATTATTTAACCAAATGTGTTTTATCTTAAGATTAATAAATTCATTATTATAAATCATTTTTATTACACCTGTTAGATAACTGACTACCTTTTTTGCAGAATGTCATCAACTTTTTTGTATTTCACACCATTTAATAAATTTTTCATTCGATTGAAATTTGCTTGTAATTTTACTTATAATTATCAACTATTGTTTATCTTGTTTTACAATTGTTTTATATTAACATATATAAACATTTTACTGATACTTCAAACCAAAAATAAAACTCAGTCGAAGACAAAAAAATCGAGCATGGTCTACGTTCATCATGAAACTTTTTCGAAAAAGATAAACAGCATTAATATAAAAATTCATAATATATTCACTACTTTTTATTTATATTATTTTATTACTTTGTCGAAACTCTTATTTCCATTTCTTTAAAAATGAGCGATATAGAAGTAATAAAAGTTACGCTTGTCGAAAAAGTCGACCCACTTTTTCACAACCACAAAAAAGGCCAACGCACCAAATGAACAAATAAAAAAAAAAAAACAACTCACTTGTGAAGAGAAATGAAAGATCGGCGACTTTACAGGTGCAGATGCTGTCTCTCGGGCCGTCCGGAAACGTCTACTCGTGGCCTTACGGTACTCGAGGTGCGTCTACCGAGGAAAAAGCCGGCGCGCCCCACCTGACGCTCCGGCGAGCGTCGCGCTCCTGTTGGCGTCCGCCGCGCGGGCCTTGAACCCTGATGGACCAAGCCGAGCTTTCCTCTGCGTGCACGCAAGTCTTCCTCTTCTTTTTTTTTTCTGACGCGATAAGACTACTGCAGTTTTTGCCCATTGAAACTCACACTTGGAGTTTTGCAGACTATCTTTCTAGCACACACGATTTGCAGGCGTTTCATTGTGAATACACACACGCAGTGTGTCGATGCCTCGTTAGCGAAGGTTAATGAACGTTTAGGTCTGCTGCATCGATGCTCGTAAATATAGAAACTTTCTTGTTATTCATGTGTGTAATGAATAAAGAATTATTGTAAACAATTAGTCTTTTAATAATTTATGAGAAAAAATAGGCTTCTTATACTTACAAAGATTTGGGTGAATAAAATTTTCGGTTAATTGTGCGAGTAATTTAATATGCTAATTAATTAAATAATTATTCACGCGAGAATAATATAAATTATCAGGTTACTGTTCCTTACAACTACTTTCAAGAATAAAATTTTCGATTAATTGCACGAGTGATTCGATATATACTAATTAAATGAATAAAGACAACAACAACAAAAGAGAAGTATTTCTATTTTTATATAAATTTAAATACTACTATAAAACATCATAAAAAATTTGTAAATCACATCAATCGAAAATTATTGCAAACAGTTACTTCGTCTAAAAGGGTCAATCTCTTAAAATAAAACCACCGATACCGCGCATCGTTTCAACAACGTTTGAACTATCCCATCAGTATAGCGGGTATCTAGAAAGCTGCGCTACCATCGATGTCAAAGGCACCGCTAAGCAAGTATTCAGGATTTTTTTTTTCTCGACTGCACCACGTCGTGTAAATGCAAATCGAACGAGCGTTTAGTATCGAACTAAATCGTCTTACAGTTTTTTTTTTCAACTTTATCCGTCCCACCAAGTTTCGTCGCTCCCCGAAACGATGTCGCAACGTTGCGCGTCATCCGCGTCTCCAAAATGAATTCTCGGATAATCCGTTAAGAAGTTCAGCTCGGGCAATTGGCCGAGTGTCCGACTGGTCTCGACGAAAGGGTAGGTTTGGGCTAGTCACATCTGGGTGCGCGGCCGCCGGCGCACCTTGGCGACCGAGGCGCTGGCTAGGTGAGCCGAGCGGGAGGTCGTCTGGGCCATGCCCTCGGCCAGCAGGCAATTGGTGCTCTGCTCGAGCTGGTTCGACAGCGCCGCGATCTTCATGTCCTTCAGCTTCATCGTGCCCTCGAGGAAGGCCACCTTGTGGCACAGCGTCTTTATCACGTCCGCCTTGACGCGCAGCTCCTGAAGCAGCTGGCCGTAAGACTCGCGCAGCCGGCCCTCCGACTCTAGGGTAGCTCTAAACGCCTCGTCTTCTGTAGGATTTTTTTTTATTTAATAGTATATCTAAGTGTGAACAAGTACCTGTTCATTTGTTACACTGAATATTTATATAAATTAATATCTTGTTAATTAAAATTAAAGATGTTGTATTAAGTTGCGTTATGAGTAATAAACTGCTTTTTTAATTATTTTTTTATAATTATTTTTTAAAATGAAGGAAAACTAATTGAACTTGTTTCGCTTAAAAATATTTTTCAGAAAAATTTTAAACAGTTGTATAAAGTTAAATTAGGCTATCTTTTACGTACCTCCAACTTCACCGGTCAAATCGTCGTGAATCTTATCCGATTCCCCTTCTGTTTTCGTGGAAAACCAATTCCAGAAGCATAAAACAGCTAGTATGAATCCAAAAAAGCAGTTAATAGCATGCCCAAGATTCCCGATAAATGAGCTGTTCTGTTCGACTTTTAGCGCATTTAGCGCATCTTCGTTCTCATCTTCTGCTATGAAAAAATTTGTATATTAAATTTGACTACAGAACTACTGATATAGAGAACAACTAAATTAAGTTTCTCTTTATGTTAATCAATAATTGGACAAGCGTTAATCTAATGAATATTTTATATAAATTTGAACTATATAACATCGTGTTAAAAAAGTAAGATGAATCCATAATGTGCGATTCCAAAAGATGCATTAACATACCGAAAAAAATTGTTATAAACAAAAAGTTTGGATCACGGGAATTTATATTAACCATGCAGTTCATCGGAGTAGTTCTTGACGTTAACCGCTAGCTGCTTCTCCCGAAATTCGGACAGGAGTTTCTCGATGGCACCGGTCTGCGAGTGCACGAGTTGTTCGATAGTGTCATTACTCAGGCGCATACCAATTTTGTTCAGGACTTTGCGATTCAGTGTCTGCCAGTTCTCCCTTTTCATGTGCACGCTGTTCACCGGTATGTAGTTGTGCGGGCTTACCAGGTGTGGGTAGTAGAACTTCAGGATCTCAGACATTAACACTAGAAAAGAAAAAAGTTAATTTTGGGTTGTTGATTACAAGATATGATTTTTTTAAATGGAAAATTTATTTTTTCTAACTACGTTATAGTGTGAAATCAAGAGTCGTTTACCTCGAGATCAATATACAGTAGAATAAGAGAATAGTCACTTATACTACGACAAAATTATTTCACTTAATACTGCAATAATTAGAAGACATTTAATGTTAAATAAGTTTTTCCTTGTACTTTCTTAATATTTTTCAAGTGTTTTTATAAATCACAGATACTACATTTTCAACTCAAATGTACTTTCGAAGGCGCTAAACCCACTCCCACCCTCTGTGAAGCATGCAGCTCTACCCCTCCTAAGAAGAAAAGTGCAATGTTCGTTTTACCGGCATCGGAAAAGTCGCGGGCCAAGTTCTTGGTGCTCTTGGAAAGAGGTATGCCGTCGATCCACTCGAAGATGTCCTCGATTCGGGCGGGGAAGTCGCTGCCCTTGGAGATGGGCTCGCTCCTCTCCGAGAGCTGGTCATCCTTGACCGGTATCCCCGCGTTCACCATCACCATCCTGGCTGCCTTTTGTGCGAGCCGCCGAACGCGCTGCGGAGATCACGGCCACCCTGCAGGCGGGCTACATCATCCTCGGCCGTTCGCCCCGCCGCGGTGATCACGCGCGAGAGGTTCGCTTCACCTGTCAAAACGCACCCGCAACGCTTCGAAGTTCGCGAGGTTAAATCTGAAAAATCGAGTCTTCTTTATTTTTTTTTTCACGACAATTTATTCATTTTCCATCTTCCATATATAGTCGAATTTACTTTCACTTTGTTCGTTTTAATGTTTTTTCTTTTAAATTTTTTAGAAATTTCTTTTTAAGAGTTGTAAATGTAAACATGAACAGACTGTGATCAGTAATTAATTTATATGCATTAGTACCTTATGTACTAATGTATGTGTATTCAGAATAAAAAGTTCACCTTTTATTGCACCGCCGGTTTACTAGACTAAAGTGAATGCAACTGCATTTTTTGCATTTTCATTTTGAGTAAGCTGTCTATTAAGAAATCTAAATGAATCAAATAATTAAATATTACGCAACTAGTGCGGAAAGCAAATGATTCTCGTGCATGCAAGTAGAGTTGATGCCAGAGCAAAAAATTTAAATTATTATTGTTAAATTCTACAAACGGCGTGATAAACTGCATTTTATTTTTCATATTTTTGTCCGTTTAAATTGCTTATAAAAACTACTATTTTTTGTTTATTGAACGTGAACAAACTTTTAATTTAATAAAAATTTACAAAAATAACTAGAAAAGTGCAGCTAAACTTTTTTTTTTAAATTTATAATTAAAATTTCTTTTCTAAAACATGCCAGTGCCCAGTAGCCACATGCGGATAAGGTAGTTACCGTTACTGCCGTACCGATGGAATTGTTTACTTTTTCATGCATCTTCTGCTACGCCCGTAAACATGGATACTCGAGTCACGCGGTGATTAAGAAAAGTCGATTAGTGCCCAATTATCCCTTAGAACAACGTCCAGGAGTTAAATTGCCGTTAAATAGAGCTTAACTCAGTCACTCCACTATGCTAATACGACGAAAAATTCTGCCAAGGACGCCGAGCGACTTCCTTTCAGTGACGTTTCTACTGACAATTGTGCCACTAGTCTACTGGTTCGAGCTTTGGGTCGTCCTGCCTCAACTTTATGAGTATGGTACCTTGGCATATTTCTCCCATTTCGTCCTGGGAAGCTTCATCATGGTGAACATAGTTGGAAACTTTACGTATGCTGTGCTCTGCAATACAAGTATTCAGAGAGTGGTTGTGCCCACCAGCAAAGCCAATGTCAAGGACGGCTGGAGGCTCTGCGCTGTCTGTGAATCTGTGGCTCCTCCTCGCTCCTGGCACTGTCCAACTTGTGACACATGTATTCTGAAGAGGGACCATCATTGCATCTTCACGGCGTGCTGCATAGGCCACTACAATCATAGATACTTTTTAATGTTTGTGCTCTACCTCTTCATTTCTACTTTGTACTCATTTGCTTACAATAATTATTTCATATGGAGTAGGATTGAGTTTGAATTTCCTATGACCATTGTAAAACTGGTGTTTCCATTAGCTATATTTATCTTTGGATTTGATGGTTCTATGGATCAGTTTTATTTAATGTTATATATTGTGACGGTAGTAGGAATGTTGTTTACTGGTACTCTCTGTGTGTATCATTTCCAATTGGTCTTCACAGGGTGCTCTTCTTATGAAAAAAATAAGAAAATCTATATTTACAATTTAGGATGGAAGCAAAATGTAATAAATGTGTTTGGTGAAAAATGGTATTTAACATGGTTGTCTCCATATGTACCGTCCAAATTACCACAGGATGGTGTATCCTGGATCAAAGCCAGCAAGTGGAATATGAATAATAGCAAATACAAGTAAAGGCCTAAATAGTTTTTGCGACTGATTTAAGCAAACTGCTGCATAGAGTTCAAGACGAAATATTAACTGAAACAAAAACAAAATGAAAGTTATATGTAAATAAGTACATACATATGAATACTGAAACTAAATAGTCTAACTAAACTGTGCTGAACTTTTTTGAATTCATTTAAAAAAGTATTTGTGATACATGTAGGAGTTTTTACATTTATATCCAAAATGGACCCAAAAAGACTTGTGCAAGATGTATATGTGTGTGTGAGAGTGCTATTGTGAACTTTGAACTTGAATTTATATAAATAATAATCACGTTTTTTTATAATTTTTATAAAAATAATCATTACATCACTGTTTTATCTCTTTTAAAAAAATCTAATTTTAAATAGCACAATTGTTTCTTTTTTCACAATTACATTATTTTTAAAATCTTTTTTATTCTGGTACAATATTAAATTTGAAAATATACTAGTAATTATGCAATTTAAAAGTTCAAGTTTTAAAAGTTTATTTAGATATTCAAATACTTAATGTCTTTGCTGTGATAACAAGTTTGAAATGTGTAATGTGTTAATTGTAACATCAATTTACACACAAAATTTGTTTGAAAATATGTTCATTGTTATATAATAAATTTAATAAAAATGTACATCAACCTATTAATTCGAATTTGATTTTATTTAAAACTACCAAAACATCTAATAAAATATCTTTGAAAAATACTTATTTAAAAAAAACACCCACTTAAAATCATTTAAAAAAATCTAAACGAGAGCCTTTAAAAAATAGTATAAATATTTATTGTATATACAAATTATTAAACCTAACAAATCGTCAAAATACTCAGAAGTTTTTATTTAGAGTTTGCACTTATTTAAAATATCAATTTTCAACGTTCTTTAACTTTTCCAACTCATCGAGTATACTTTTCAAATGTTCCTCGACTTTTTTCAAGTTTTCAGCAAGGCCTGACTGATCCTCCCACATCAGGTCTTTCATCTTCTTAACAACGGATTGCAGTGACAACTTTGCACTGCCTAGAATGGCTCTCTTCTGAGGTACTGCACAGTTCTCCAGAGCAGTAATAGAAGCTTCCCCCAGTCTTATACAAGTGTCAAGCACTTTATTAGCGTCTTCGAGAGTCTTGAACCATCTGGAAGAAACAGTAATGAAATATTCTACATTGGCTATTTAGCAGCATTTAGAAGAATTTAGAAGAATTGTTTTTCTGACCTTGGATTGGCAACTGCTGCTCGATACGCTCGTTGAAAGTATTGGGCAGCTTTCTGATTATCTATTTCGTTATTTTTCAAAAGAGTAAGTTCAGCATACAACCGCCAGACATCCGCATCAGTTGAGATCGACGCGGTCAGACGCCCGAAAAGCTCGAGAGATTTTTGTAAATATTTTCTAGCTGGGATTCCATCTGCGTCCTTCAGGTCATTAATAATGGCTCTTGTTAGAAGGGTAAGGATCTGCACGTCTACATGTACACCTTTTATATCTAAAATGCGATGGTAGCACCGGATTACCTAAGAAAAATCAATAAAGAATTAAAATAGTGATAAAAAACGATTAAAGAAATCTATAAAAAAAAGTATACTTCTAAAAAGTGACCCAAGTCAATGCTAACGACCATTAAATTATCCCACACTTCCCATTTATCAAAGTTACACTTGATGGCATCTTGCAAAGAACGCCAAGCTCTAGGTTTATCCCCTAGTTTGATATAAGCCTTAGCTAAGTTGTTCCAAACTTCAAAGCTCTGAAACGTTTAAAAATAAATTATTTATATTCGAAAATATAACATTATTCAACAAATTTAAGACTTTACCGATTGTTCCAGAGCACAGTATTTCCTGTAAGCTGATGCTGCTAATTTCCAGTCTTCAACTTGTAAAGCAGCAAAACCTAGTCTTACCCAGACGTTTTCTTGTATATTGTTTAATTCTACAGAACGTTGCAAATGTGGTATTGCTTCTTTATACTGAAATGTAATTTTAATAATGATTCTTTTTAATGTTAGAAAAAAATAATTCTTAATATCTATATTTTTTAAACTCACATTCTGTTTGGAATAATAATAAAGACCCCAGTGCCTTTGCACACGACTGCTTTTTTCTTCTGAAAGCTTCCAAGCAGTTTCATAATGTTCAACTTCCTGAGTAGCATCTCCCAACAAACACCATAATTTGACAGTAGGTATTTTAGCCAATTCTTGTTTTATAATTTCAGCAGCCTAAAATAAAAAAATAAATGTTTAGTAATGCTCTCATAAAGCTTTTCAAAATGCGAAGATATTTACTTTGTGCTTCATTTCTAAAATTGTGTAGCAAACGATAACATCCTCCCACAAGGAAAGACTTAAATAAAGATCTAATGCTCCTTTCACCATGCCAAGATTCAACATGACATTTGCAAGATTCTGTTTTAAAATCCATATAGGTTTCATGCCACTGACAAAAAACAAATCCATTTTGAAAGGAACTAGTGTTTGAGACCCATTTACTTGATCAATCAAATATTCAATTTGTGATAAAGAACGTTCAATTGTTCTTTTATGATTTACTTCTAAAATGCAACGTTGAAAGAGAGCTGATGATTTTAAAGCCCAGTTTTGAGTATTCTCAATTATGCACTGAAATTAATAATTTTAAAAATATAAATAAAAAATAATATATAAGTTGATGCGAGTAAAAAAAAAATTGTATAAATAAATTATATTACATCTAAATAAGGTGCTATTTCCTCATCTGTAAGTTCATCTTTAGGTTGAAACAATTTAAGCTGAAAGCTGAATAAAAAATATAAATAAGTAAAAAAATAAATTTATAGTTATTATTTTGAAAATTCTTACAATTTCGCCATTACAATTGCTTGTTCAACACTTCCAAGTTCAACCTTTTCCTTTTCTTCTGTGAACTCTATTTTCTCCAATCTCAAATCATCGCTCAAATTTACTACCTTTGGTAGGGTTTGGCAGTTTCTGAATGGAAATAATTCTTTACCAACTTTAGCTTTCAAATATAACTGAGCTTTCTCATTTTGTTGATACTTTGTGCGTTTACCCAAGGCACCTTCCAACTCCAAACTCAACTGTGCTGCTGTTTTAGAATCTTCCAAATACTTTTCTGAACTTTGCATCCGTGTGTAGTACAAGTAAAAAAAAGTTACTTCTAAACTAAATAAGGTGTTGAGCATTGCATCATTTTTTAAATTTGAATCTGCTAGAACTTTTATCAAATTTTCCGATTCATCAAATAACTCTGCTGACGATTCCTCCAAAATTTGTTGATGAATATAATTTGCTCTAAAAGACCACCAAGCAGAAGTTGGAAAATTTTGTCTGATTTTATGATTGCACAATATTGCTTTAGCAAGGTAAAGCAACTCAGGTTTCACAATATTTTCATTTAATTGATCACCTAAAGCTAATTTGGAAGATGCTATTTTTCTTAGTGGTAACAAAAAATTGATATCCGTTTTCTGTAATTCACCAGTCCAATTATTTTGAATAAAATACAAAAATGACGATACTCCAGTGCAGAACCATTTTATCTGATCATCTTTGTGCGCAGCTATATTTTCTTTTAAATTGTTTTCAAAACTATCATCAATTAAAGGAAAAATTGTTGATTCACAAAACTCATTTTTTAATGCTGCTTCATAATCTCCATTCAATATTTCGATTTCATTGAAAGTTGTATTTTCATCTAAAATATTAAGAAAAAAAGTTTTAAAAAACCGATATTGAGTTGTCTGATGGAAAAAAATGACACTTACTTGATTGTGGACTGTTTAACAATAAACGTCGTTCAAATTGTTGTGTTAGGTCTAACATTTTTTAAAATATATTTTTAAAAATGTATATCAACAATAAATTCAATTAAAAAATGAAAACTTCTATCGAAGATTGGAATTCACCGGGACAAGCATTTGCCCCTTCTAACTTCACAAGAACATAGCATGCGGTAGATACATAACCTCAACGTTAACATAGGTGAAACAACTTACAGCTTATCAGCTGTTGCACGCTGTAACATCTGCGCAAAAAAGTCGGCCGTCGAGATAAGTAGTCAATTTAAATACCATGAATGAACTATACTTATTCGAAGAATTTTTCAATATAACTTTAATTAAAGTATTTATACAATAATTACATGGAATGTTAAAAATTTATTAAAAAGTTTAAATTCAATTTATGTAAAGTATTTAGATTTTTTACAAATTATTTTTAATTTTACGAATGTTATGTTGAAAGATTTCCTAAACAATTGAAATATTAGTATATATTTTGATTTGTTACAAAAAACATGATTTATTAAAATATATTTCAATTAACAGTACAAATAAAATTAAAGAAAATATAGTAGATTATGTGTAAAAGCGCTTTGTGTAAAAATTCAGAATATTTTCAATATCAAAATATTACAAATGCAGTATATATTTTTAAAAAAATAATCTTGTAAACTATATTGTTTCCATATTTTTATCGTGGGCACATGACACTGCGACCACCATCAACACCCAGAGTTTGACCAGTAATGAAACTAGCATGGTCGCTAGCTAAAAATGCAATTGTCTTGGCTACTTCATCAGGACTGCCAGGACGTCCAAGAGCATGAGTATCCTTGCTGTGTTCAAAGAACTCTTTCAGTTTATCTTCGCTCATTCCGCTGCTTCTGTGCAAATTAGTAACAACCACACCTGGGTTGACAGCATTCACACGTACCTATAAAAACAAAAATATTAATTTACCTCTGCTCCAAATGAATAATTAACTTGCTCATTACAATTTGAAAAATACCCACCTGTTTGGGAGCTAATTCAAGCGCCACACACCTAGTTAGCTGATCGATAGCTGCCTTGCTGACACAGTAAGACAAAACTCCAGGAAAAGCTCTCAGTCCAGTAACGCTCGAGACATTAACAATGTTCCCCTTGGTCTTTATCAAATGAGGCACAGCCAGCATGGTCAAGTGATAGATAGACCTGACATTAATATTCATGACCCTGCGAACAAACAAGTGTAAAATCATTGCTCTCCTCTCCACAGCAGCTATATTGTAAATAAATCATCAACTAAAGCCAGTTCCCTACCTGTCGTACTGCTCAAGACTGGTATTCTCTATACCGCCGGACTCGAGGGTGCCGGCATTGTTGACCAGGACGTCGAGTCTGCCGTACTTCTGGATGGTGGAGTCAAGGATGCTCTTGACGTCGGCCTCGTTGGTGATCTCGCCGGTGACGATGTGCGGCTTCGGTTCCTTGCACTGATCCGCGACCTTCTGCAGGTTCTGCACGTTGCGCCCGTGGATGCTGAGCGAGGCGCCCAGCTGCGAGAGGTGCACCGCCGTCGCCGCCCCGATGCCCGAGCTCGCCCCGGTGATCAGTACGACCTTACCCACGAACGACATTGTCGGTTCGACAGTTGATAAACAATTGAACGCGGACGCAAGTGACTCCTGGAGCTCGACCTCGAGTTCACTGGCTGACAGCTGGTTAGAAGCCGGTGGTCGGCGGACAGTGCGATCGGAGATTAGCGCAGGGTAGACTGGTCTTGTTTTTGCGAAATCACTGTTTTTCGGACTCTTCTAGACACCTATAATCTTATCAGCGGCGTTCGTTGAGCGAGATCGCGCCGGATTTACGTAACCACCGCTCTACCCCCTCTCTCTGTAATTCTTGAGAGATCATCAGAGAGCGCGCGATTCGCGAACTGCTTATTTGCCGATTTATCGCCCTATTATGAAAGTGCAACTGTGTTGTTTTGATTTTATGTGTGTTTCGATACCATTTAGATAATAGGCATCAGTAATTCAGCGGTACTTACAAGATTGTTTTCTCAGTGTATGTATAACTTAGATAAAGCCACATTATATTCCATTTTATTTTATTTTTTGTTTTTCAACGGTGTATGTACATGTGGTATGTATATAATGTGGCAAGAGTAAAATACCTTTAGAGAAATAACTTAATTATACTAAAATTATATTAAAAATTAATATAATTAAATTTTTTCTATTGCTCATAAATCAAATTTCTTACTATCATTGGGATACTGGACTGAATAATTTTTATAAAAATTATATTTTTGTTAATTACAGATATTTTATCATTTTTTGTTATAATCATTAATAATGATTGGTGATTTATAGTAGGAAAAATTTAAAAGCTTCCTAAAAAATCTAAAATTCATTAGTTTATATTAAAAATAGAGGTCAAACATATAATGAAATTCTTGTTTCTTTTATTTTTTAACATTTTCCATACACTATATAAGTACGTTACAGTATTTTTATTCTTTTTAAACAGTGCATACACAATCTTAGTTAAGCAAATCATTGATTTGCTGCAAAATTGTATATATCAATGTTAATTGTGTATATTACTTATATACGCTTTAGAAGATGAATAAAATCTCTACAGAAATAATTTATGGCTTATATAATATTATGCATACATGTGTTATGTTTAAAATGCATATTTCTTAAATTATGTACACATTAATCACGTGCGCGGTATTACGATTTTTTACAATTCTCGACTTTTAGACAATTCAGTAATTAATATCCTTTTTCTCTGATGCAAAAAACGAAACTTTTAAAATATTCTTTTTACGCATAAATATTCATAAATATTTACAATTTTTTATTTCATTCAAATCCATCTATATGTTTGATTTTTTTATCAATTTAGCAATTAAAGTAAAGACATTCCATCTTATTTTTCAAAGGCATAAATTTATACATTTGAATTTCTATAACAAGCAGTATTTTATATATATTTTATATATAATACTGAACAAACATTGTGACGTGAAATATTTGCCAAATTAAGGTATGACATATTGTAAGAAGTAAAATACTTTGGCCGCAGTACCGCTCTAAAAGTCTCTTACATTTCAGTGTAAGTACGTTATTCCCCGACAATTAAGTACTTTCCGTTTCTCGTGCATATTCTTTTTTTCCTTAAAAAAAATACCACTTCTTGAATATCAGCTTTACATTTCAAATGTCACCCTGTATTTATTGCATTTAATAAACTACTCTTTTAAAAAATATAGACTTCCATTTTAGATAACACTCATTACTCTACTATCGCTACTATTGCTCGTTTAACGAGAAATTCAAGCTGTATTTTAAAAAGGAATCACCCGTTCGAAGAGCTGCATTTTATAAAGCTCCGTGAATAATCTTCGCTCAGCGAATAAAAAATAGACTCTGCGATCACAGCGGCCGTAGAAAGTAAACGGTAGCAACTCGCATTCTTTCGTCTCAAAAATCCGTTTGGGAACAGCTGGACTATTTAAGGCGTGCGCCGGAAAAAATTGGGATGCGACTGATCTCAGCTGAAAGAGGATGAATAGACGTTAGACGGTGTTTGCGTTTTCGTGGCCGTTCTCGCTAGCCTCCTTCTTTGCGGCGATCAGACTCTCCCACTGGGCGATCAGGTTGCTGCGTCGGCGAGGATGCGGCTGCAACGGTAAAATCATTTGGTTTCGTCAGAATCGTGAAATCGATATGTTTTTAGATCGGAGGTCGGTTTGAAAGTGCAATTGGGTTTACGATTCTAGATTTATTAAATGAAGTTTTAGAGGCAGTAATCAAAGCAGTTAGAAACACGTATTATATATACTTACATTTTCTTAGTAATTTCGCTCTAATTAAATTTGATCTAAAATTTTTACACTTTATGGAATTGTTGATTTTAATTTACCAGCTTCAATATTTTAAACAGTATTTGAACAGAAAGCTCTATTAGCGAATGGATTTAAATTAAATATCTGACATTAAGATTCTTCAATGCATAATACTTGAAATATAAATAAAAAATTTTTGTATCATTACTGAATTTGTCTCATTTTTGAAAGGAAAATAGGAGTATTGTTGATGAAGAGAAGTTTTTAAATTCACCTTATGCTTTCCTTTGTACTCTTTCTCCGGGTCGTCTTCGTTGAGCGTATTGCTGGAGGTACCGCTTCTCAAGGAATTCGCACCGTCGTAAATGTCTGAGTCATTGTCATTGCCGATGTCGGCCAAATTGGGTTGAGATTTTGCCAGCATTCGCGACCTCATTAATCTAAAATCATCGATCATGTTATACAGTCCAGTTTATACTTCCTGATTATAATAATAATTGAGTCTATTATTACGCAATCTACTTATAATTGACATAGCAAGTAAAATTGGTTTCCGATCTAAAAAACGTCAAAACAAATTTCTAAAATCTTTTTATAGAGGAACCTTTTTTTTGCTATTACATGCTATTACAGTTAGGAAAGAAAAATTAAAAATCATTTTTTGATTACGAATCCTGACCTAAGCTCATTTTCTCGCTCGCGCATCTCAGTGAGCTCCTTCTGTATTTTCTTCTCGACGGGTACGTAGCCCTTGCGCGTGGGCGGCTTCCTGGGCTCGTACTCGGTGCCGTTGGCGTCGCCGCCGCGCGTCTCCAGGCTGCGATTGAGGGCGCGCAGGCTCTCGGGATTGAGGACGATGGTGGGGACGAGGGCCTCGGGCGCGCCGCCGCCGCCACCAGCGGCCGGCCGCTGCAGCCGGCCCCGCGTCGCTAGGAACCGCTGCATCAGGCCCTTCTGCGAGGGCGCGCTGGCAAAGCGCAGCGGCGTAGGGGCGCTGCGCGTCGTCGAGATCACGCCGTTCGTCATCCTTGGCGATAGCAGGGGTGCGCCTATACTGGTTGGCGTGGTCGGAGGGTCAAGGATCTGAGGGGTCGATGTCGTGCGCTTTAGTCGACCTGATGGCAGGGCCTGGGGCATGC
Source organism: Eurytoma californica (assembly GCA_035586675.1). Classification (NCBI taxonomy): domain Eukaryota; kingdom Metazoa; phylum Arthropoda; class Insecta; order Hymenoptera; family Eurytomidae; genus Eurytoma; species Eurytoma californica. The sequence continues at coordinate 26,814 of JAXIUT010014106.1, forward strand.
GTCGGACCTGAAAAGAGACGTAAAGTACGTTAGTTTTTTTTATTGAATTTTGGGAGTTTTTATATATTTTTTTTTAATGTATCTTGCAATAACTTCGACGAATTAAAAATAAGCTTTGTGTGTAGATTTCCTAATCAAAAACGTAATCAATGTAAAACAGAGGATATATTATAATTGCTACAAAATTTATAGATAAACTTGTAAATTCTGCGAAATTGGCATACCAGGATTGGCAGGTTTAGTACGCATTAATCTTCTGAGTTTACCAACATACTAATTAGTACCTGTAGGTAACCTTGTCGATAAATTATGCAATTGAATGTATAAGTACATTAATTGAAAATTGAGACAATTCTCACACGTTGCAAAATTCTCTTTCATCTCATTAAGTTAAAAATAAAACATAAAAAAAAATCATAAATTATGAATTTTTTTCTTTCACACATCTTGTATGTATTTTTTTATAGATTATTTTATTTCAGAATAATAATGTATATTTAAAAATATAAATCATATAAAAATTTACTTTCGGGTTGCAGTACATATTTTACAGTAAATATATTATTCTCCCGTTTGATTTTTAATAATTACAATTTATTTTATAAATATAATCATGGAATACGCTTTGTAAATACATCCCGAGGTACATCCCGACAATTGTAACGGTTGAATGGTTTCAATGGCGTTCGCGGACAAACTGCTCACGTAGCCAAACTTTTTCCGACTGCATGGTCCGGTTGTGGCCTTGTCATGAGTGTTTCTAATATCTGTGTCTATGGCTTTAACATTCCTCGCCACTTTTATATAGCGTGAAAAATCACTCGATTCAAGTAAAATCTGAGCCGATCACTCAGCGATGCCTAAATTTTAACTCATTTACATTACGAAAGGTTTCAAACGACCAGCAACCAGGTACTGCCCCCTTTTACTTATCTCCGAAATCGAGCGGACGCGCAGATCTATATAGTCGTATCTCTTAGCGCATCATAATCGCGGAGCGCGGGACAGCCGCGTTATCTCGATCGCCGGCCGATTTCTCACACGTCGTGGGAAAAGAATGCAGCGGCCGCACTGCACTTGCACTTGGCCGGCGCTCGCTGGTCGCCCGTCGCCCGCCCTGCTAATGACGAGTAATGAACGAGCGACAGTCGTTCGTCGATCTCTATTTTTTGCCTTGCGCGCTCGATCGTACTTTACATTTTTCATCGGACTCTATAGATGTTCCGGGGGGGAAGCGAAATCGATTGTTCGCCAGTCACAGAAAACTGATTAGCTCATTTACCGCTGATTGACATTTTTGGCGAAATTGAGTTATCCTCGATGACGATCGATTTGATGAATAGATGGCTTGCAAAAATATTTGCTTTTATTTTCTTTTTAATTAGCGCTATCGAAAACTGCTTTTTAGTGCAAATGAGTAGATAATTATTTAATCAATTTGTTCAGGGATGTAAGCGTTTGTAAATGCATAAATCGGTGTGAAAATGTTAAAGAGATTTATGAAAAAACTTATTAATTATGGCACGTAATATTTAAATGTAACTGTAAATGGAAAGGTTCATAAAAAGACAAAGTACTGAGGATCGAATAAGTACCTATTGTATGTACGACTGATTAAATCGGTGTACGTTTCGTCATGTTTTCAGAAAGGAAAATTTATCTTAATTGCGTCGTATCTGAACAATGAACATTTTTTTAATTCGTAAGTTTTAGTTAAATAATTTGAAGTAATCGATCATCTATACCTATTATAATCTGAAATCAATTTATGAAAATAAGTATTTTAATATAAATTATTATAATTATGAAAAAATTATGAATAAGTCTTGAATAAGAAAGATATTTTGAAAAATGATATAATGCAAAACTTATCAAAAAGTCTTCAATACGAAAGCAAACTCTCCAAAAAGTCTTACTTCTCATAAACTGCAATTGTTGAAACAAAGAAAAAAATCGCGCGCGCGAATCACTTCTTTCCCGGTATAAATTCCACCCGCCTAACTATATACCTATACAGCATTTTCTCGTCCGGGATGATCGTACCGCTAAGAGCCGGGATACCGCGGGCTCCGGGAAGCGGATCGCGCCCATCAATAAGCGCGGGAGCGGTACCGCAAAAGCTCCTCCCGTCGCGGATGCGTAGCTCCGAGTTATATAAACGCAATGGGCGCTTGTGCGCGCGGGCGAGCGACTTTTGAGCGGAGCCGGGGCACGATTATCCACGCGGCGAAACCGCTCGGGCCGATCGCTCCTTCCGCGTCGCTCGCGCGAGGCCGTTACGACTTCCTCGTTCCCCGCGCGCACTGCCGATTTTTCGCTGGCTGCCTCGAATTTCTTTTTTCGCGCGAATCGCGGAAAAGCTTGCCGGGCCATTAGCGCCTGCCGGAGAAAAATACAAGGAAGATCGGACGGAAGCGGAGATTCTTTCGTTGCGAGGCTGATTGAGACGGCTGTACCCCGGTAAAAGTCGAAATTCAAAGGAGAGATCGACAAGTTGCTGACGTGCGGTAAGGTAATTAAGAAGCGGCTCGGGGGATAATAAAAAGTGAGATTTTATATTTGCAAGATGCGAGTTTTTACGTTACGAGGAAATTAAATTTTTTGTTTGTTGGGCTTCGTTTGCGCTGTATTGCGGTGAAGCGTGTTTAAGGCCGATAAGCTTTCGTTTTACTTGGTGTAAATGTAAATTGAATAGTGCAAATTGTTTCGAGTCGTAAGTGTGATTTATATATAAAAATTTATTCTTCGTAACAGAACAGGAAATGTTAAGTGATTGTTCAATTAACTGTATGAATTTATAAATGTTCTGGATAAGTTTAAGAAAAATATTTTGTATATCTGACTTGTAGATTTCATTTATTCAATATTACTGAAAACTGCTCTCATTGTTTTCAAAAAATTCTTACTATTTCATAAAAAATTGCTAAAAACATCTTTTCTGCGTAATTTTTATTCTTTAAATTTAGATCAATGAAACACCTTTAAAATGAAAGTACAATATTTTGTGGGTAACTGATACTAAACAAATCACTTTTCCCAAATCTCAGGTAATTTTTATCAGAAAATTCGTCCGTGATCCATCATCCGACCATTTCCAGGTCACCAGCCCCACCATACCTCAAAGTTACCTGACATTTTATCTTATACATATATAATAATAATCCGCGCACTATCGCGCACACATCTCTATGCACAATTCAACTCGCACTTTCCTTTCCTTCGCAAAGTAATAAAAAAAATCGGCCGGGCGACGGATCCACGATAACCGCGCATCCGGTGGTCGCGTTGATCTCGCGCGGGAAGATCGAGTTTTCGCAGTGCAACGTAATAAGCAAGCGAGATCTCACGTGCGAAAAAAGAGCGGCACGCGCGCGCAGGTTCTCACACCGGGTCGCAATTATCGTGACGAAAGCGGCAACGGTTGCGCCGCTTCCCGGGGGAGGCGCCGAAACAGGGACGCTGCCCGCGAACAATCGAGCGATTTGGCTAACGGGCGAGTTATGCCTACTTGTTTACTGGAAGGTCACGAGGTGAAAGAACGCGGGATTGGAAAATTTTTCATTAGCGAGGTCGCGGCGTTCGCGGGAACGGGCAAAATTTTTACCGATGCTCGAGTATCGATTGCGCTTGGTGAAATTTAATTTTTGCACGAGGTGTGTTAGGTCTGGACTTAAGTGCTATTTATAGCGATTATCTTTGAAACTTGTATTTTCTGAAAATAATGAAAACAGTGCGGTATTGTGCTGAGTAATTCTTCATAAAAACGTCTACACTTTAATCTAAATAAAAGATTTTCATTACAAAAAACATTAGAAACTTTTAAACTATAGTAATTAAAATATATATTAATAAGTTTCATGACAAAGTACAGTTATTTGTAACAGTTTTAACTAAATTGAATTACTAAAGTATCACTGAATTAGCCTTCACCGTTTCAAAAGTTCATTTACATGACCATTACCCGCTCACTACAAAACCACTTATCTTTACTTTCATTAAAAGCGGAATGAAAATGACGAAAAAGATTAAACATTTTCATTTCCGTCAAAACCATCAGCCATTATACCGGGAATTACATGCAGGCTCGAGATATATTTGAACGGCTGACATAACGACCAGTGTATCTAAAAAATTTCATTTTTTTTCTCGTTCGTGCATGAGAAATAATAAATATAAAAGTGTACCTGCATCAAGGAACGACCACACCTCATGCACTTAACCAAATCAGTTACCAGCCCGAATTTTTTTTTTTTTTTTTTTCAAAGTAAAATGATGATTAATGAACTGAATATTTGTTAATCCGGCGTTTATGAATTTATAAGGTCTACAAAAATAACTTTAAGTATACTTATAACGTTTTTTAAAAAAAGAATAACTCCGTAGTTTTAAATTTAAAAAAAAAAAAAAAAGGAGTCGAATCCGCGGTAAGATAAACGAATCGATCACTCGAGGCACGATGAAAAATAAACCCGCCCACGAGCACCTTTTTTGTCGGCGCTTCCCGTCGTTACACAATTAATATTCATGCCCGATGAATCAAGACGGTCCAGCGCGAGTAGGTAAACAATGGAGCCCTGGTGGTCTGCGTTGCTTTTCTAGAAAAAAAAGACCAGACACAATCCAGCGTCCAAAATAACCCGACCACCGTATTACTCATTCGAGTAGCGTAAGCAGTTGAAGTGGATATTATACTCGCTGTACTTATCCAAAGACTCGAAAGTTGAAAGCTCACCTTGGAGTCGACGGTTTCGTGCGATATGGTCTTGATGCTTCCGACGTTGCGGAGCTCGTGTTCCCGCTCGGTCACCTCCTCGATCTCCCTCTGAATCCTGTCAGTGGCCTTCTTCAGCTGGTCTATCCTGTGCTGCGTCTGTAAATGAGGCGTGCAATGATGAGACGTGTATAGAGGGTGGAACAATGCGATTTTTCGATATCAAACGATTTTATCTGTAATAAGCGGCTGTATCTAATCTCGCGTATATCGTTCATTTTTTTTTTCAGCAATCGGACGATTAGCAGGTATTGAGATTGGAAAAATAGGAGTTTTTTTGTAATGTGATAAATGCAGGCAATTTTATGGACGAAAGTAATATTGATGGAGAATTGTTAAATTCGCGATGGCGGTATTAATGAGTTGATCGTATATTTTCGTGACGGTAATGTATAATAATAAATAATAAGTAAGTCGTGATATGGCCGACCAAATCTAATCTCCATCTACTTATGTACATGTGCAGAACTGGTAATTCAATTGTACAAAATAATTGTGCATTTTTATTTGAAAAAGAAAAAATTATAAAATGCCTCTTAAAAATAGACAATGTATATTACCTACTTCTAAATGAACTTAACTTAAAATTTTGGCATTTTTTTATATACATCAAAGTTAGAAAAATTTCCCTATTTCCTTTTCATTTTTCAAGTGCAAATATAAAACAAATTGCTTCAAATTTTTTAAGAATCAATTATCTTTATGTTTGCAGATTAGTAAACTGTCAAGAAGCAATGACTTTTACTACTGCAATTTTTTCCTTTTACTCCCTTTAAAAAAATGCACTAGCGTTTCTACTGCCTGCATTGCATCACTACAAATAAAACAACAAAAGTTATGAGCTTTACCCACGTAAGCAAACCCAATTTCATGGATTTAAAATTTCATCTATGTGTACGAGAACAATTTTTCTAAAACTACAGATAACAAAAATACCCCCTCCGTCATATCCCGCCGTAATTACCCGCTGAGTAAATTAAAGTCCGGCGATGCATCGACTCGCGTAGCTGCAATTTAAAAAACACATAAAATCTAAGAAAACCGACACCGCGACTTCAGATCGATCTTTCGTCTTTTAGCATAATCGGCGTTAGTCAGCCGCGAGATGGTCGCGATCGTTACACCCGCGAAATTCAATGAAGGATGACACACACCTGCGCGCCGCGCGTGATTCACCGCCATCGGGATTCGCGGCGCGTTCCCGCTCCGAAAGCGATCGAGGCTTTTCTTTGTATTTTTTTTTTCACGGCAGCGAAGGTATTCGTCGCCGGGGTCCTTGCAAAAGCGGATCGAACGTGACCACTCTGACGATCTGCATTGAGATCCGAGACGCGAGATACCGAGGCTTGAATAATATTTCCGCTCGTCGACCGACATAGCGAGTGCTCTTTCGTGATTTTCTCTCATTTTTTTTTCTTTCGAGAGTTGCGTTGCAAGTGCCCAATGATTCGACGCGAGGGGTTTACAGTAAATTTTATCATTTTTATTATGTTTGCATTTCGAGGTGTTGATTTTGGGGTCGCATTCTAAATCATTATTTGTTAAATAATCAGTCGAGTATTCGAATATTCAATGATAAAGATTTTAGGAATGATTATTTACTTTGAGTGAAGGTGCGCAGATCGTTGACTCATGCTGAGCGAAATTCTTTTTCCGCGAAAAAATATATAAGAAAGTGCAACGAGATCTTTAAAATGGAGAACAAAATAATCAAAGAGAGATTTACAACGTAACGAAATGAAAGTATATAAACTAATTTATTTTCTGATGTATCTGTAACTGTAATAATTTAATTCACGAATGAAATAGTAAATAAGTAAAATCGGGCAAATTATACACCAAAAAAGGAAGTATGCAAAAACCACCGTCTGGTCTTAATGACTACTTGGGTAAGAGGATTTCCTAGTGAAAATGCAGAATGTGTTAGTAAAATAAGTGCTAAAATAAAAATTTCGCGTTACCTATGTTTATGTAAATATAGGTATGAGAAATTTAGATAAGAAGTGTGAAAATTTCTTAAAATATAGTTGCTAATCTTAACATTTTTTGTCATCCTTTGTTGCGCATTAGAGGAATGAGAATATTAGATAACCCATCGGTAATTTTACTAGGATACGAGGGCCCTAGTGCTCAAAAGAAAAATAAATATAAAAAGTAAAACTTACTTATTCCAAGAAAAAAAATAACTTAATTAAGTAAAAACATCACCTATCTCGTGGTAAAAAGTGTGTGGCTAGTTAATTTATTAGACTTTCCAAACCTAAAATAGTAAAAAAATTATTTATCCAAGAAAACAAAGTAAGCAAAAAATATCGAGCGCCAATTAACGCATAACAATAACCAATTACTCCCGCGGCAGCGATAGATATAAAAAAGAGAGATACCAAAACAATAGCTCGAAAATAAACAAAGAACCCATAAAAGTCGAGAAATAAGAGCGACCCTTAATCAGCTGACCAAGTACCGCGCGCACAAAGACGCAGCGCTCGCTCGAGGTACATATTCGACTAGTTTTGCGGAATTCGGTTCCCGTTATGATCGGCGCGCGCGCTCGCAGCCTCGACACGCTCCCGCGCCGAGTAACTATCATCGCGTATCATCGCGCGGCGCGGAGTCTTTCTTTTTCTCTTTTCGAGCGGCCGACCGGGCTCGTTATTTACATGGGATTTCTCGGGAGTCCCGCGGGACGTGAGAAACGTCCCAGGAACAATCGGACGTTTTTATTTTCATCTCTCTCTCTCTCCCTCTCTCTCTCTCTCGAAAATTGTTTCACGTGGATTGGGATTTATTGAGGATGCATGGAGAGATTCGTATATCGTCGAGAAAGGGGGGTACCTTAACGAGGCCGAGAGGAAACGTCGAGTTGGCGCGGATTTCTGAGATTGGTTCTGCGTAGATATGTGCAGTGAGTTTAGGGCTCTGTCTGCTGCTGCGAATTCATTAATCAAATGTGATCAACGAAATGTGTGATTTTCTTTTACTCGCAGGAGTGAAATTTATGACGGGCATCTACCTATGTATTACGGAAGATAACCGTGTACGTGCATATTTATGTGAAATTGCAATCAAGGAGATGAAGATAGGCGAAACCTTTTTAAATTTAATTTATAAGATATGTATATAGCTAATAACATAAGTGCATAGCGATGAAAACTAAAATTTATTGGTTTTATTATAGTTTAAAAAATGAAAATATTTAATAAAATGCTCCTTTCGCAAAGAGCATGATGCAGAATTTGTATGTTTCAATTGAACATTGGAGCTTGATAGCTTATATGCTGGTTGGGCTACTAAAATTAACACAATCAATTAATTAGCGAATAACCAACGTTTCGAAAAAATTTTAAATTCTTAGAATAATTTGTTACTATTCTAGTAGAAGAGATTTCTCGAGACCACTAGCGACAATAAGGGTGCTCTTATCAATGGTTCGAGCATATTATAACTCTATAGATTAAATAATAATAATAATAATAATAATAATAATAATAATAATAATAATAATAATAATAATAGTAATAATAATAATAAATACTCGTAATAAACGCATTGCTAAAAGTGTACCACGGCATCGAATAACATATTGGACACAGATTAATTAATGGAAATAGGTAATGCTAAATTTTCATTTTCGCGCTTTGCTTTCCTGCTCATTCCACATGCACGTTTCACATTTCGCGTATCGTCATTAAAAAAACGCGATCACTTTCGCAAACGAGATCGAGGCCTACCTCAACGGACGAGCACACTCAAAGATGTTCGATTTTTTATGCCGGTCCGGTGAAGTGGCATTTTGACGAGTTTCACGGAAACTGGTTATGGAATTGATTATATACGCATGCGACTCCCGGTGACCGACATACTAATTTTACAGTCCCATCCGGCCGGCACGGAGAAATGAACGTTTCATTTTTTTTAACATTATCTTAATAACCAATCAACTTTCTCGATGATGATTGCTTACCGTTTTAATGAAAATCAAATGTTACCATTGAAGGAAAAAGGCCACGTGCGTTGTGTGACGCGAGGCTAATCTGCGTGTAACAATAAATCAAATCTGAAATTCAAATTACCGATTTTCCTTTTTTTTAGTACTTTTCTATATAATGAGCTAAGTGGTATAATAGTGCTTAATTGTATTTTAATAATTGTGAGTATGTGATGTATTATTAAGGTCGTCGGGAGATGTTACACCTACTACTTTAATAATACATCATATTGAATATACTGTATAAGACAATTATTTTATTAAACGAGGTTGATGGAGTTATCAATTAAGGACATCGATTTGATACGTTAGATCGCTGAGTAATCAGAAATACGATGCGGAATTATGCTTGAAAAAAAAAGAAGTGTTAGGTATCATTTTAATAGCATCGTAAAATACCGCGCTTTTCGATAAACTTCATTAAACTGACGAATTAAGTTCTTGCTCCGATAAAAGGCACTAAAATGATTTTTTTAAAACGCTTTTTTAAAATTAAGATTCCAAGCTGGACTTTGCTGTTACATTTACGACGCCTTTAAACTACAAACTACATTGCTAAACATTACGTTTATCCGGCTTTCCGCAAGGAGTTTTCTCGTAAAAATAAATTTTTAAGTAGTTCTCGAAATTTAGTCTATACCCCGTTTTGTAATTTTTATAAGTACTCGATAAACAAAAACTTTCGTGTAGCTCGACTTTCTAAAACGTGATGTTTAAAATGGGTAAAATACAGCTTTGACGTGATAAGTTGTGTTGATAATTTTTTTTTAAAATTTTTCAAGCTTCTAGAAGGAATTTCCATTTACAAACAAATTTTCTGAAATAAACTGTGTCTAGCTTTAAAAAAGTTATAGATTTTTTTAAAAAACATTTACATCATAATCATGTCTATCACAAAGTAGGTATTGTAATTTGACTTTGAAAAAAGTATATGTTGATAGTTTTACTGTTATAAAAAGGAAAATATCACGGATTACTGTCATATTAAAAATGTTTAATTTGGCCAATTAAATGTGTTTTATATAAACTGGTACGTCATAAGCGAACAAATTTAGAGTTTTCTTTTTAATACATGTGCTCGCAATTTATACAATACTTTTATGATTCAACCATTTTTTAAACTACGTTTCTGAAACAAGGTAGATTTTACTGTGCAAAACTTCTACGTGTATTTCTTCCGTATAAATAATATTTTATAAATATAGTTGACGGAAAAAAATTTGGTTGCTACTCCGTGACAGCTTCATCAATTAATGAAACTACTTATTTATTTGCTAAAGTATGAAATATTCAAATTTGATGATTAAATCGCGTTATGATTATATCTATTTGCCTAAAATAGCTAAAAAACGTATTTAACGGGTTAAGTAACCGGGATTATATCGCTTATACCCGTACGTGTTACTTCTTTCCATATAAAATTATAAATTTAACGGTTGAGGTGACTACTGCTACAAATGCATTTAGCAAATTATGTCACCCCGTAGCATATCGCTTGTCACATTATGAAATGTTACTTTCGTTCAGCGTTACATAAACTAATCGACACAAAGTACTAATTTTCAATTTCCTTTAATACCCACCTTGGTACAACAACGGCTCGAGCTAAACCAAAATACCCCTATAACTACTACTGAAAAACTCCAAATCCTAAACCACGTCACGCACCACAATCCGAGAGTAACAAGCAAATCATTTAATAACAGACCCCGCTTTCATCCAACCAGCACGGCCAACGCAGCCTCAAGCCTCAACTAATTAAGCATAAACGAGTAAGTACCCGCGATAAACACCGCCATTCGCGCACCCATAAAATCCGAACAAAAACCACCACGCCGGCCGCAATTCCCCTGCGCCTGTCAAATAAAAAAGCCACCACCTCCATCTCCGTATCTCACTCGGGCTCGACGATGGATTCTCGAGTGCAACGAGTGTCCCTATGTATTCAGGAGTGGACTCGGTCCGAAAAACGACACCCACCTGTGGCGTCGTGCCCGCTAGCCGGCGAGTCGAGTCGGGGAACAAAGGCCGGCGCCGGCGCGAACTTCCGTTCGCGCGAGCTCCGAAACGCGACGCTGAGCGCGGCGCGCGTGTATGCCTCTGCAGCGATACCGGACGGACCGAACGGGCGTGTGCTGCTCGCGCGAGCGCTTCCGCGGCAGGACTGTGGCCGGCGCGTCGCGCGATTCGAAAGGAGACCGCGTGGACGAGATTTTTTTCGACCCCCCTCCCCCCGGCTTATACCTGTTCCGTGTGCACGCGAGAGCCGCCGGTGAGCGGTCAGGCTTTTGTGCTTTCGGAGCGCGGCTGCGCTTTGTTTAAATTTTGGCGTTCGAGGTTTGGCTTTGTTGCAGAGCAAGGGGGGGGATTATATCGATGGGGATTGATGCGAGGGATCGAGCCTTTTAATGAGGGATATTGTTTTTTAAACTTTCTCTCCGCGAGATGCTGGGATGCATATCGAATGTAAAAGGATTGGCGGCTATTAGTGTGCGTAACGTTAAATTGATATTGTGAAATGGATTTTTTTTTTCGACGATTTTTAACTGTCTCGTTATGATGCGGTCGGTGCGGTGAAAAGTGAGCTTTACGTAAATGCTTTCTTTTTCCTCTTCATTTAAACAAATTGAACGATTGCGTCGGAGGATTCGAAGTAGGGTATGCGTTTAATTGTTGATATTGAATATGAATTTTAATGCAAAGTACAGTATTCTCAACGGGAGATAAATATTTTGTTTCGTGGTATTCGTGTTGGAAAAAGGTCAGTTCCGTATACGAGTTCGATTTTCTGTATTTAAATAGTGTACCAAACAGGTTTATCTAGTAAAGCTAATAGAATTAATTTTATTTTAAGACACATGCATTTTTTTATTTTGAATTACTACGTTTATTAACATTTCATTGAGTAAACGTGTACTTTAATCAATTTTTTGTTTATTTTTCATTTAGTGACATAATAATCTAGCAAAAATGTTAACCTTATTTAAGCGAAGCTTAATTTTAATCTAAATTTTACGATTTTGTGGTCAAATAGCTAATAAATTATTACCGTTTAAATAGTACTATACTAAAATATAAATTTAAAATACTATATTAAAATATTGATATTTAATCTCGAATTTAACTTATTTCTAAATGCCGAAAATGGTAAAAATAGTGAAACGCTACTAATTGATACGAGTATAATCTTTTTCCTCCAAATGATTGAAATTATCGTTAAACAGATTTATAGAGTGTGTTTTATTTCACACGAATCAAGTAGACATTAACTCATATATAAATTATAAGAAAAACATAAAGAATAAATTAAAGTTTCAAGCACCCAATTAAAATTTTATAAAAGTAACTTTTATCCTTATAAGTACAAACGTGCAATATAAAATTGAGATCGAAATTTCCCTTTCATAATAAATTCCATACAAATCGAAAGTTCCTCGGATCTCTCGCAGGTTAAACGACCCCAACGCGTAATTTCTCCTCGCGTCTCTGCAATACCACGAGCCCACGAGTAAACCAACTTCCTCCAGCGTTTCGGTGAAGTCCGCGACTCAAAATTGATATAATTATCCCCTCACACTCACTTCACCGTTCGAAAAGCCTCAAATTCGCCAATTGCTCGTGTTCCAGGACTCGCGGCGCGTACGGCGCATCGCAGCCCGCTTTCCGGACGCGCGAGACCGTGACCGACTGCTCCGGGAGGAGGTGAAAAAAGAGCGGCGTGTACAATGGACTTCCTGCCCGGCGGGACCGGGAGCCGCGGAGGCTGGCCCAATTATGGGCATCCTCGGAGAAGCGCGCGCCGCGGGTGAAAGTCGAGCGGGCTTTCGCCCCGTGCCGGCGCGGGATCTTGAAAACTCGGGAGAGCAGTCCGGTTGCATAACGCGGGACGACGGTGGACCTTGAGCGTCTGGATCGGGCGGCGAATGCCAATGTCTATACACCGAGTGCGATAGCGACTGGGGTTTAAATAGCTACAAGCTTGGTCTAGCAGTGCCTTTAAATCCACATAAGGCATAAGGCATAATTCACTCTTTTCTAAATTTTTTCATTTTTTCAGTGAATTTTTATCGGAAAAAGCGCTTAGGTATACTTATTTCTGCAAACAAATAAAAAATCTTGTAAATGAAATTGATTTTTTAAAGCAAACATAATTTGAAAATTAATGAAATAAATTAGATAATAGTTTTATATAAAGTTCAATTGAAAGGCAGATAAATGGAGGGCATTGATAAATGATGATAATCCTCTGGGTGGAAAGTTTTAGAAAAATCTATTTATAATTTAATTCAATCATTCTTTTACTTGTACCACTTCTATTTCTATTTCATCACTGGGCAATATAATTTTTCATTTAAATATTTGTAAAAAACAAACGATTGGCAAAATTCTAAAAACCTTCTAAACCTCATTTCTACTAAAATACCCAAAAATAGAAAAAAATTAAATAATAATCAATTAACAATTCTAATTTCTAAATGTTTCCTGATTTAAAAAAAAATACATTTGTATTTTTAATTTGAAATACTTCAAATGGTAATTTTGGAGTCCACGGTTTAAAAAATTTTAATTACTCCTAGATAGGAAATTTAGAAAATTATCGGTACACTTAAAACTCATCGCAAAGTAATTTCACAATATTCCAACGCAGTTAGCTAATTCGTAAAATAAGAATCCTCGCAGCAAATAATCACCCTTATACTCAACCTCCGATAACAATAAAACCGAGCAACTCTGCCGATCGGTTTAACGACTCTTTAAACAATCTCCATTCGGCACCCGGCGTAAATAAATTTCCCAACGATCGCGAACGATCGAGTCCGGCCGCAGATCGGCGGATTGCCATCCGCGACGCAAATGTAACAAAATCGCCTCTTGTACTTTCTAAGCCCAGCATACCGTTAAGCACTTACGACATTATCGTCCTCGCTGACGGTTCAATTGGCTGGACGGCAAACAACAAAAGCAATAAGCGGCGTACAATTAATAAAAAGCGTCGAACCTTTCAATAAGAGCGTGCACCGGCGCGCTCACTGCAATTCCCCTACCCGGCCGATTACCGGGAGCGGCAATTACGTCGCGATTTCCCAGCGGCTCGTTCTTCTGCGGGCGCGTGCGAGATGACGAGTAAGAAAATCGACGGGGACGACGCTTTTCTCGGATCGACGGGGATTAATGTCGCCGCCTGTGGGAATCGGCGCGTTACACTTGGGAGCGGATGCGCGGCTGTGTCTACGGACGAGACGCGATTTGTTTCTTTGTACTAAACGATGCTGCGGTCTTGTTTTGCAAAAAAATTACACTGTCGCGAATTTGCTACGTTGTACATGTTATTCGAACGTTGAGTATGGAAAAAATGGATTAATTTTCATTTGTGCTTTTACGGTGAAAGATTGACCTTTTGCGTTACCTCTTTTTGTTTGGTGTCAAGTTTTTGCAAACATTGTAGTTCGCTTATTCAGAGCAAACTTGCTCGGTGCAGTTGGCAATAATTTACAAAAAATGTAGGATTGAAATAACAACATAAAACGTTAATTCAAATGTTAAGTTG